>JAVKPL010012851.1:0-65731 GCA_032173675.1 Gastrolobium villosum | reverse complement strand
AGACCCCTCAAACACAGGTGGCTTATGCTTTCTGAAAGCATTCAGCCGGCGATCAATAGCATCGCAATCCTCAGCAGGCTCTGCCAAGGTCTCCACTAACTCAGCAACATGAGCAGCACTGCCAATCTGGCTATGGCTCCCCTCCTGATTACTAGGTGGAGGCGGCGGCGGCGGTGGCGGTGGAGCCTGGCCGACAGCAGGACCAGCCCTCAACTCCTCCAACATGACTCTCATCATTGTCATGTTCGCCATCCTGTTCGCCTCGAGGACTTCTTCAGTGGTCCTCCGGTTCGCTTCACGAACCTCAGCTGCGGCTATCCGGTTCGCCTCGCGAACAACTTCCATCATTGCCGCGTTGGCCTGTCTAATGGCCTCCTGATCGGCTACTCTGGCCGCCTGCATCTCAGCCAATGCAGTCAGGACAGGATCGGGTTGATCCTCCAACGTGTCTCATGTTCTCCCGGATCTTACCATGACTCTGCACAAGTTACACAATTAATGAGTTGATCAGGCCCACGCAATGTGATCACATATGCATTATCATAATAACATTCGACGGAGTAAACACATAAGACAGACACAACCAAACAACCTAGCAATTGCAATACATACATGCTTTTCCCTCGAACCATTGCTCTGATACCATAAATGTAACACCCCGTATATATCCGGTAATGTTATCATACTATCGTATTAAGCTGCGCTTAATTAAAAATGCGGAATATCTTTTTCTTTTCAATTATGATGCCATTATCATTACCAACTTGCTTATTAACAGTTAATAAAAACATTGCCTGTATGTAATTGCAATAAAACAGCTAACTGAAATACCTCATTAAATAAATATCAAAAACATAAGTATCTAGTCACGGAACTACAACACGTAGACCGGACCAACTAACAGTTTATACAACTCAGCTCAAAGTGCTAACATAAAGTGACATGGACAAACCCCATGCTCACACAAATAAGGCAACAAAGCCCAACATCAGTCTCAGCATCAACAGCATAATGATAAATATGCAGAAAACATAAACAACATCTAATCCAGTCATGTTATCATCAAGGCAGTCATACAATAATCATCAATCATGCTCTGGCCTCTTACCACCAGAGACATCAGCCCCCATACTACCTGAACCTGAAATAAGCATTCCCCAACGTGGGGTGAGATCTCTGAACAAGAAATCTCAGTAAGACAATGGGTCCTCAAGGATCTTCCACCCCAAGCTCACTTACATGTGCAATATAAGTTTAAAAGCAGTTCATCATCATGCGTTCTAAACAATGCAATGCAGCAGATAATCACGTCATGTGTGTCAATACTAATCTACTGGCCAGAGAAATGCAGGAATATGTCTATCTCCTACATATAGTGCAAGACGCCACTTGCATCCACCCCGGATCGCCGTATTGTATGACGCCACATACTCAGGCTTACCGTCAAGATGGAACAACACATGCATATTAAAAGCCATTACATATAAATTTCAATCAACATTTCATATTTTCAAAAGCATGTAACACAGCATGCATATACCATATCCCCATGGAACATGGTGGAACCACAACATGGCTAAACCGAGGACACGAAAGCTTACCTTGCAAGCTAACACCCAAAGCCAAGAGTTCACAGCTCAAAGTCCAAACACCGCAGAATCACAATCTGTTATGGACCAATACTATATTAATAATCATGCATCTCAAGCGTACAACTTAAAGACAACGCCTTTCCTTTACGTTTTACGTCTTAAGGCTCCATACAAGGCATAAGCCCTTAATCGCTTGATTCTGACTTAGTTCATTAATTACAGAAACCCAACTTCCTTAATCTAGGGTCCACAAACCCCCCAATTGCTTACTGTATGCACAGTAAAGCTACTGTTCTTCGAAATCCCAGAATATCTGGATATCTCACTGGAATATCAGGATATCCCATATCAGGATATCTCACTCAAAATATCAGGATATCAAATATCCGGATATCTCACTTGAAATATCAGGATATCCCATATCAGGATATCGCACTCGAAATATCAGGATATCCCATATCAAGATATCGCACTCGAAATATCAGGATATCCCATATCCGGATATCTCCCTCAAAATATCAGGATATCCAATATCCGGATATCTCACTCGAAATATCAGGATATCCAATATCCGGATATCTCCCTCAAAATATCAGGATATCCAATATCCGGATATCTCCCTCAAAATATCAGGATATCCAATATCCGAATATCTCACTCGAAATATCAGGATATCCCATATCAGGATATCGCACTCAAAATATCAGGATATCCAATATCCGAATATCTCACTCGAAATATCAGGATATCCAATATGCAGATATCTCACTCGAAATATCCGGATATTTCGCGACAGAATGCAGTTTCTGCATTTCGCGAAGATATCCTTCCAAGGTTCCATTTTTAACATTTCAACATGTTAAAACATGCATTTTTAGACCCACTTAGGTTAAGATTCCAGTTGGTTACTTACTTAACCCATTTACATGCAAAGACTTCACCTTTAAGCAACAAAAACTCATGATCAAAGGTTTGTGCAACTTACCAAAGCTCAAAACAGAGAAAGAAGTGCTCTTGGAGCTCACCAAAGGCTCCTCACAGTACAGACTTTGACGGTACACGAAAATGCACAACAAGGTGGGTCCTTTCTACACAAAGGTTGACACTTTGAAGCTCACAAGCCAAGAAGAAGGCTCCAACACTACAACCCACCAACTCAGCCCCTTAAGCAACCTCAACACAGCCCCAACACTCAGAAGCAAGGCCACCAACACCCTCCCAATGCTCACTCTCACTCACCACAAGTGTTTGGAGAAGAAGAAACCAAGTAAAAGAGACACTTGGCCTCCAAAATGGTGAAGAAACAAGAAGGAGAGCACAAGTTGCTCAGCCACCACACTCCTCTCACGTAGGGTAGGTTAGTTATCTAGGGTTTTGTGCCTTATGGCCTATTTATAGCCAAAACATTAAAACACACAGTATTAGCTTTAATTGCTACGCTTAGCATTTTAATCCCAAACTTTGGAATCTTAACCTACTCAATTTTACAAGAATTATCATATTTTTATATTATTTTTCTGAGCACCTTTCCGGTACTCGCTTTTCCATAGCCAGTATCAGTTCTGGCATCGGATCTCATTATTTTGACTTGAAAATCGTTTTACAAGTCCTACATATTATTCTAGTAATTATCATGCACTTATAATAATTTTCCGGGATAATTTTTCGGTACGCATTTATACCGACTAGCAGAACCGGTATCTGCACTTTTCTTCTGAAAAGCGACTTTCAACATTCTTACCCACTAATTATAATTATTAAAGCCTCATAATAATTATTAGGGTCAACTATGGAATTATTTCCTAATTATCACAATTAATTCATTAATTACTTTAATTAGCGGTGCAGGTTCTTACACAATTCCCATCAATATGGTCCACAATTATGTCTTTAACACACAATACATGAAAAAGAAACTTTCTTGCACTTCCTTTAAGTTTGTTATGTACCTGATAAAGGCCTATATTCTTGAAGGTCCGATAAAGGACAACACAGACAGGATGAGAATTTTCTATTAATGATGATCCTATCAAATGGCAGTAAGACCGGCAATGCTATATGGAGCGGAATGCTGGCCAGCACATAGGCAACATGAGCATAAGATGGGATAGCAGAGATGAGGATGTTAAGGTGGATGTGTGGTTACACAAAGATGGATAAGATAAGAAATGAAGATATTCGACGAAAGGTCGGTGTAGTACCGGTTGCCGAGAAAATGAGAGAACATAGATTGAGGTGGTTTGGGCACGTGATGAGAAGGCCCTTGGATGCTCCTGTAAGAACAGAAGTTTGTTACCAAGAGCTCAACACAAAAAGAGGCAGAGGTCGGCCGAAACTTACTTGGGGGAAGGTAGTAAAACAAGATTTAATAGAGTGGGATATAGATTGGCGGACGGTATGTCTTAGAACGGAATGGAGAAAAGCTATAAGTATGGTGGAGGGTTAGACCCGTGGTTATTCCTATGTTCCAGATGGTCCCTTTTTAGTCCTTTTCCCCTTCATTTCCCCCACTTCTTCTCGTCTCTTTCTTTTTCACTTTTATTTATTTATATATACATATATATATTTATTTTATTTTTTTATTTTATTTTTTCAACAATTTTATATCTTTCATGTGGGTTCATCTAGCACCGACCCCAATTAATTTGGGATAAAGGTGATGTTGATGTTGATGATCCTATCAATCTGAAGAAGTCGCAGCAACCAATTCCACCACGAACAAAATGCCCGACAAAACCTCATGAGAAGGAAGCTCAGTAGCAGCACACACCAAATTATAGGATTGGGAGAAAATGAGATTATCGAGCATTTGTGAGGTGGAAATACGAGGCGGTGTCGTTAGGGTTTCATCCCTCAGCGTCAAAAGTGCAGTCCTCCACAACCTAACCCCCGTTCCCGCCATGAGAAAAAACAACGATCACTAAACGACGCTTTTTAGTTTCTTCTCATCATTCATGCCTTCGATGGAAATCGATTCAAAAAACACTATAGAGCCTTTGCAGTTCGAAATTCGAAGAGATCGAAATACATAAGTGTTTAATAGAAGCGATGTGTTTACAACTGTATCTTAGTTGGGTCACTTACACGGACGATAGTTCACAACTACCCTGCTGGATCTGGACGAACTTGAGGAGTAAGAAGGTAAATTAGACTTGGATAAAATGATCTTGCCCTTAATTTTATGTATCACTGTGAAGAATTAATGCTATATTAATAAAAATTAAACAAGGTATAAACTTATGAAATAATCAGGTGATACTTGTATGCAAAATATAGTATTGTTTTATGTTGGGTGAAAGTGGGTTTGGCTGGGCGAAGCTTTGCCCCGAAAAGCCTAAGCCTACATAAAAAAATTTCAATTTGGCCTGACTCAAGCCTAGTACAAGTCTAACTGTTAGCCTAGTTTGGCCCGTTTATAAAAAAACAAATGGCCTGGCCTAACCCGTTGGCATGTTAACTTTTAACTTCCAAGCAGAACCATGAATCAACTTTACAAAATACTCAAATTTTGTTGTTAAACCAAACATCATAATTTCAACGTCCAAACTGAATCATAAATCACAACAAAACTCATACAATCTGCATTTAAGTCACTTTCAAAAGCAAAATGCTCAAATTAAATAACATATATTACTTCATATCCAACAAACAACTCCATACTACGTAAATCAAAATAACTACATGAATCCAACAAACACATCATGATGCTTGTAGTAGTAAGTATAATCTCTCTCAAAAACCTTTTAATATATTCATATACACAATCTAACATGCTGAGATGTTGGTTCCTCCTACATAAGAAATAAATTCAGATTTCTATTAAATAAGTTATAAATGATTGCAATTGATTAAATTTATATCTTTTCTTTTTTCTTTAAGACATACTTATTTTATTTAAAAGAAATAGTACAAAAGAGGCCTGCATGTAGGCTTATAGGTCAGGCCTTGCGAAAGTGGCCTACAGCCTTTTTATTAAACAAGCTTTTTCAAAGCCCAAGCTCGGCCTATTTCACGAAATATACTAGGTCATGACTGACCTAACAAAGGCCGAGCCGTAGGCCCCTGTAGGCCGGCCCGGCTCTGTTTCACCTCTAGTTTTATGCGAGGTTATATTTACTATAATTTTTTATTATTAACTTTGTTATTATTGGATCAAGATTAAAGTAACATTTACAAAATAAAATCAAATAAGAGTCGTTGATTTAATTTTGATCAATTGATAATAAAAAAAGAGAGTAATAAGTATATACATACTAGTACATTTTGAAGAAGATAAAAAAAAAATTAATATGAGAGGTTATATTTATTATGTTTTTTTATTATTAACTTTGTTATTATTGAATCAAAATTAAATTAACAGTTACAAAATAAAACCAAGTAAGACTCGTTGATTTAATTTTGATCAACGATTTAAAATTTAATAGTAAAATGTAAAAATATAATATAATAAGTATATACATACTAGTACTATTTGAAGAAGATAAAATAATAATAATAATTATAATATGATTTAAATTACATCTCAGCGTGGAATTAGATGGATAAATGGATAATCCTCCTTAAACCTAGCAAAAAAGAAAAAAGAAAGAGAGACATTTGTAGAGGAGACACGTGTACCGTGAGAATACAGAGGAAGTAAAGGAGACACGTGTATTTTTATTATCGAGCATATGTGTTTAGACTCACAGTGGTAACTGTCAAGCATTAGCGAATTTTCGTGTATGAGGGAATAGTGACCAAAATGTCAGTGTTAACCAAGTTTTTTATCTAAATGCCACGCGAACAATATTATTTCCCAATATGTCACGGGGGCAAGTTCGTTACCCGTGTAGCGAACTCGGTTTGCTAACGTGTCACGTTTCTAGTGGACATCAAGTTCGCTATCCAAGGTAGCGAACTTCATACCTTTTTTTTAAACTTGATACTTGTTATCCACTCGAAATGTGACACGTCAGCAAACCAAGTTCGCTACACGGGGTAGCGAACTTGCCTCGTGGCAGATTGAGAAATAACATTGTTCGCGTGACTTTTAAGTAAAAAACTTGGTGAACAGTGACATTTTGATCGGTGTTTCGTGTATGAGGCCAATAAGGAAAAGAATTCTTTCTCAAAGAGAATCTGAGTATTCGTCATGTTCAATTCAAGATTGCTCGATTTGAGAGGGTCGGGGATATTTGATCGAAGATTGGTAATTGTATCTTGCATAAATACGCTTGCATGAGACTATGAAAAAGACATTGAAGGGTGGCTTTTTCACCCTTTTGCCACTCATTAGCTATTTAATAACCATCTTGTCCTATACTGAGAACTTTCTACCAATCTGCCCCTCTTTAATCGATTAAATTGAATATTTAATCGATTAAATGGACAAATGAAGATTTAGTCGATTAAATCTTCAACTTAATCGATTAAATAGGGAGATTTAATCGAATAAATATTCAAGTCAACGACTTTTGCCTATTTTGACCATTTAATCGATTAAATTTTTGGTTTAATCGATTAAAGAGGGGCAGATTGGTAGATAGTTCTGAGTAAGGGGCAAAATGATTATTAAATAATTATTGAAGGACAAAAGGGTGAAAAAGCCTTGAAGGGGTAGTAAATTACTATTTATGAATAGTGATAGGTATTGTCAAAGATGTGAAATGTAAAAGAGTAGGGAGCAAAATGTATGTACCAATGGAATTAACCCGGAAAAAATATTTGTTTTTTAAAGAATATAGAATTATGTTATTTAAAGTGAAAGAAAGACATAAACTAACTTTTTTATTTAAAAATTAAATTAAAAAAATAATTTACTTTCTTCTATCATGATTTTTATTATTTGTATTTTTTTTTTTGTAAAATGATACAACTTTATATCTTTTAAATGAACAAATATCGAATCCTATTTATATATGAGATATAGAATTTTGAGACATGATAAGTGGTTTGAGAAATATGATAAGCGGTTGTATAGCATCTGTCAGTGAACTATGTTCTTATTATCCCTTCTTCCCCTCGAGTGCACTTCGAACTTCAAATTGTCACATTGTCATGTGCCCTTTTTTATGTTTTATTTTTTTTCCTTATTTATATGAATAAGAAATTAGCTATCTATATTTCACTTATAATTAAAGAAAAGAATAGAAAAAGTCCATCCTTCTAACCTTTGATACAAGAGAAAAAGGAGCAGCGGAAGTGCCTTTGACGACGGTTAATTCAAGATATTGCTATTATCGTTTATGTCTATGAAATAATGAATATATACTTTAATGTTTTTTTGTTCTAACTATAGATACATAATTTGAGTTGTAATTTGATCATAAAGAATTTTAATGATTTAAATGAGATTAGTTCCACATTGTTTAAATGGTATAAGAATATCTTGTTAGGTAACAGAGTCTTATATAGTTAAAATAAAGTTGGGAAAAATAGAAATTTCAAAAATCATTAACCACGCCCAGTGGTTAGGTAAATATAAATTCAATGAGAGTTTTTAATTAATTAACTATTAAATTTGAACCACTTTCCTAAACACTAACTATATGAATTATCGGTCCCAAAAAATTTGGAAAGCTCTAGTTTATCCAAGTTATTGGCCTCTGTTTTGCTCTATGCCCCCAAGGGAATAGATAGAAGATAACACTAAAAAGGTAATTGTTGGTTCTAATAGTAGAGACCAGTCACTAACTAGCATTTTTTGTCATTGTGAAAGCTACATAACAGCAAACAAAATTTTTGACAGCAGGGGGTCTAATTCATCAACCTAGCAGATGCTAAAATGGAATTCCTATTACAAAAAAGTGAGGTGATTTGTGGAAGTTATTTATTAAAACCTCCGGAAAATATATGAATTTTGGCATTTTTTTTTTAACGCCACTTTGCAAAAAATATTTTTTTTGTTAATTTATATTAAGTGGCAGGTTTTGACTGCCAGAATTCATACAAATTTTTTAAAAATTCTGAATAGTTATTATGAACGCTACAATATATACGTATGATTTTATATTTCTCATTCAACATGAGAATTAAATTCTCATGTTGTAGAGATAAAAAACATGTGGGATCTGTATGTTATAAAAAATTATGTATAGGACCCATATTAGCTTGTAAATCGAAGGGTGTGTAGAAAAAATCAAGTTCTAATGTTAAATAAGAATTATAAAATTCATATATGTATACTTTAAAAATATATTTATTGAATATTTTCATCAAACCCTGACACTAACGCCTTCGTCTTCTTCTTATTCTATCTGTGAATGTGAACGTTTTTTATTTCTTACAGGGAAGGGAACTAACAACACTAAGGTATTTTCATTGATTGCAAGGCAAAGATAATCCACAGTAAGTTATTTTCATCTATCTACAACTTTCATTTTTATCTCTGTTACTTCACATCTTTATCTCTTAGATTTATTGACTGTCTTGTCTTGATAACATTTATAGTAACTTCACATCTTCACATCTTTTACCTAAATGTCACGCAAATAATGTTATTTCCCAATATGTCACGAGGGCAAGTTTACTACCCGTGTAGCGAACTCAGTTTGCTGACGTGTCACGTTTCTAGTAAACATCAAGTTCGCTACCCAATGTAGCGAACTTCAAACTTTTTTTAAAAAAACTTGGTACTTATTATCCACTAGAAATGTGACTCGTCAGCAAACCGAGTTTGCTACACAGGGTAGCGAACTTGTCCCTTGGCAGATTGAAAAATAACACTGATCACGTGGCATTTAGGTAAAAAACTTGTTGAACAGTGGCATTTTGATCGGTGTTCCGTGTATGAGGCCAATAAGGAAAAGAAATCTTTCTCAAAGAGAATCTGAGTATTCGTCATGTTCAATTCAAGATTGCTCGATTTGAGAGAGTTCTGGATATTTGATCGAAGATTGGTAATTGTATCTTGCATAAATACGTTCACCTGAGATTATGAAAAAGACATTGAAGAGGTAGTAAATTACTATCTATGAATAGTCATGGGTATTCTCAAATATGTGAGATGTAAAAGAGTAGGCAGCAAAATGTATGTACCAATGGAATTAACGCGGGAAAAATATTTGTTTTTTAAAGAATATAGAATTATGTTATTTAAAGTGAAAGAAAGACATAAACTAACTTTTTTATTTGAAAATTAAATTAAAAAGAATCATTTACTTTCTTCTATCATGATTTTTATTATTTGTATCTTTTTTTATTTAAAATCATACAACTTTATATCTTTTAAAAAAAACAAATATCAAACCCTATTTATATATGGGATATAAAATTTTGATAGGAGTAAAACTTTTTGAGAAATATGATAACTGGTTTTACAGCATCTGTCCCTCAACTATGTTCTTATTATCCCTTCTTCCCCTCCAGTGCACTTCGAACTTCAAATTGTCACATTGTTATGGTGCCCTTTTTTATGTTTTTTTTTTTTTTTTTTTTTGCCTTTTTATATGAATAAGAAATTAGCTATCTATATTTCACTTATAATTACAGAAATGAATATAAAAAGTTCATCCTTCTAACCTTTGATACAAGAGAAAAAGGAGTAGCGGAAGTGCCTCGACGACGGTTAATTCAAGACATTGCTATTATCATTTATGTCTATGAAATAATGAATATATACTTTAATGTTTTTTTGTTCTAACTAAAGATACATAATTTGAGTTGTAATTTGATCATAAACAATTTTAATGATTTAAATGAGATTAGTTCCACGTTTAAATGGTATAAGAATCTATGTAGCACCGATACAACACGCGACACGACACGACACGACACTCCGACACGTCAATCCTAAAAAATTGTGGATTTCGACACGTTGGGACACGTTTTAATATTAAGTAATATTTTTAATTTATATAGTGTATATTTCATTTAATATTTAATAATTTAACAAAAAAATGAAACTAAATTAATAATACCCATCAACACGTTATAAAGATGGAAGCTTTAATAAAAAAAATAAAAACTGGGATGAAAAAGATATAATATCAGATAGAGAGAACAAATCATATTAGAGAGATCAGAGAGAATGAGATACAACAAGAGCGTAATAGGAATTGACAACAATGATGCTGAGATGATCTCTTATCTACTTAAGGGGAAAAAAGAAAAAAAAATAAAATTGATATGATCAGGTGGAAGCTTTATTAATATATTCTAATTTAAAAAAAATTAATTTTTTTAAAAAAAATAAAAAAATAAAAAAAAATTACGAAAATGTCATTTGACCGTGTCAGACAAGGTCAAATTCGCGGGTCGGAATGGTCAACGTGTCGGAAAAAGTCAACCGCGTGTCCGACACCGTGTCGGAGCGTGTCGCCGTGTCGGAGCGTGTCGGACCCGACTCTTCCTGTTTTTACAAGTGTCCGTGCTTCCTAGATAAGAATATCTTGTTAGGTAATAGAGTCTATAGTTAAAATAAAGTTGGAAAAATAGTCTGTTAAATCTTCTTGCTGCTAATCTTTTGGATCCGGGTCTGAATAAGGTGGCTGCTAGGAGAAATACAGGATGATGCTTGTTCCCTGCTTTTTGCTAGTGTTGATGTTTTGTTTTTTGCTATTTCTTGTTCTGTTTTTTTTTTCTTCCTTCTTGTTTGTTATTCTTTTGTTTTGTGGGGGCATTGCCCCTTTCTATAACCAAAAAAAAAAAGTTGGGAAAAATAGAAATTTCGAAAATCATTAACCACGCCCCGTGGTTAGGTAAATATAAATTCAATGAGAGTTTTTAATTAATTAATTATTAAATTTGAACCACTTTCCTAAACACTAACTATATGAATTATCGGTCCCAAAATGTTTGGAAAGCTCTAGTTTATCCAAGCTATTGGCCTCTATTTTGCTATGAGCCCCTAAGGGAATGGATAGAAGATAACACTAAAAAGGTAATTGTTGGTTCTAATAGTAGAGACTAGTCACTAACTAGCATTTTTTGTCATTGTGAGAGCTACATAACAGCAAAAAAATTCTTTGACAACAGGGGGTCTAATTCAGCAACCTAGGCGAGTGCAGATGGTAAAATGGAATCCCCATTACAAAAAAATGAGGTGATTTGTGGAGGTTATTTATTGGAGGTCAATAAAATCTCCATAAAATATATGAATTGTGGCAATTTTTTTTTTGAACGCCACTTTGCAAAAAATATATTTTTGTTAATTTATATTAAGTGGCAGGTTTTGACTACTAGAATTAGGGCTGGCAAAATGGGCTGAGCCCGTCGGGCTGGCCCGCCCCGCCCACCAAACAGGGCGGGTTGGGTTGAGTTTTTCAACCCACCAGCCCGCCAAACCCGCCAGCCCGCCGGGCTCGACCCGCCACGGGGTGGGCTAGCCCGCCAAGCCCATTTTTTTTTAGGTTACCCAATTGTTATGTAACTTCGTGCCTTAGTTTTCTCTGCATGCAAGTGGCTTTTTCGAATTGTTGTGGACTGCTCATATAACACTTTGTTACTTGTTTTGTTATTCTGTTTTACCTTGATATGATTTTAATTTTTATTATTATTTCTGGATTGAAAGAAGCATATTTATATGTGGATTATTAAACACTGATCTTCTTGGTTTCATAAGCACATTAGGATTTTATGCAGATTTTTATATGCTTTTATGCAAAAAAAAATTATGTGTTTTATGCAGAATTTAATTTTTTGTATATTATTTTTATATTTTTATTATTTTAGGCGGGCTGGCCCGTAGCCCGCCAACCCACTCATAAAACGGGCCGGGTTGCTCAATTCAACCCATTTTGTCAAAACGGGCCGGGGCGGGCCAGCCCATTTTAGGCGGGCCAATGGCGGGCCGGGGCGGGTCGGGGCGGGCTGGCCCGTATTGCCAGCCCTAACTAGAATTCATACAAATTTTTTAAAAATTTTGAATAGTTTTTTTGACCGCTACAATATATATGTATACTTTAAAAATATATTTATTAAATATTTTCATCAAACCCGTTGGCTTGTTAACTTTTAACTTCCAAGCAGAACTATGAATCAACTTTACGAAATACTCAAATTTTGTTGTTCAACCAAAAGTCATAATTTCAACATCCAAACAGAATCATAAATCTCAACAAAACTCATACAATCTGCATCTAAGTCACTTTCAAAAGCAAAATGCTCAAACTAAATAACATATATTACTTCATATCCAACAAACAACTCCATGCTACGTAAATTAAAATAATTACATGAATCCAACAAACACATCATAATGCTTGTAGTAGTAAGTATAATCTCTCCTAAAAACTTTTTAATATATTCATATACATAATCTAACATGCTGAGATGTTGGTTCCTCCTACATAAGAAATAAATTCAGATTTCTATTAAATAAGTTATAAATGATTGCAATTGATTAAATTTATATCTTTTCTTTTTTCTTTAAGACATACTTATTTTATTTAAAAGAAATAGTATAAAAGAGGCCGGCATGTAGGCTTATAGGTCAGGCCTTGCGAAAGTGGCCTACAGCCTTTTTATTAAACAAGCTTTTTCAAGGCCCAAGCTCGGCCTATTTCACGAAATATACTAGGTCATGACTGACCTAACAAAGGCCGAGCCGTAGGCCCCTGTAGGCCGGACTGACCCAGTTTCACCCCTAGTGTTATGGGATGTTATATTTACTATAATTTTTTATTATTAACTTTGTTATTATTGGATCAAGATTAAAGTAACATTTACAAAATAAAATCAAATAAGAGTCGTTGATTTAATTTTGATCAACGATTTAAAAATTGATAATAAAAACTAAAAATAAAAAGTAATAATTATATACATACTAGTACAGTTTGAAGAAGATAAGAAAAATAATAATAATTTAATATGAGAGGTTATATTTATTATATTTTTTTATTATTATTGAATCAAAATTAAATTAACAGTTACAAAAATAAAACCAAACAAGACTTGTTGATTTAATTTTGATCAACGATTTAAGTTGATTGTAAAAAGTAAAAATATAATATAATAAGTATATCCATACCAGTACTGTTTGAAGAAGATAAAATAATAATAATAATAATAATTTAATTTAAATTACATCTCAGAGTGGAATTAGATGGATAAATGGACGATCCTCCTTAAACCTAGCAAAAAAGAAAAAAGAAAGAGAGACATTTGTAGAGGAGACACGTGTACCGTGAGAATACAGAGGAAGTAAAGGAGACACATGTATTTTTATTATCGAGCATATGTGTTTAGACTTAAAGTGGTAACTGTCAAGCATTAGCGAATTTTCGTGTATGAGGGAACACTGACCAAAATTTCACTGTTAACCAAGTTTTTTACCTAAATGTCACGCAAATAGTGTTATTTCCCAATATGTCACGGGGGCAAGTTCGCTACCCATGTAGCGAACTCGGTTTGCTGACGTATCACGTTTCTAGTGGACATCAAGTTCGTTATCCAAGGTAGCGAACTTCATACCTTTTTTTTAAACTTGGTACTTGTTATCCACTCGAAATGTGACACGTCAGCAAACCGAGTTCGCTACACGGGATAGCGAACTTGCCTCGTGGCAGATTGGGAAATAAAACTGTTCGCGTGGCATTTAGGTAAAAAACTTGGTGAACAGTGACATTTTGATCGGTGTTCCGTGTATGAGGCCAATAAGGAAAAGAAATCTTTCTCAAAGAGAATTTGAGTATTCGTCATGTTCAATTCAAGATTGCTCGATTTGAGAGGGTTGGGCATATTTGATCGAAGATTGGTAATTGTATCTTGCATAAATACGCTTACATGAGACTATGAAAAAGACATTTAAGGGGTGACTTTTCACCCTTTTGCCCCTCATTAATTATTTAATAACCATTTTGCCTCATACTCAGAACTATCTATCAATCTGCCCCTCTTTAATCGATTAAATTGAATATTTAATCGATTAAATGGTCAAATGAAGATTTAATCGATTAAATCTTCAACTTAGTCGATTAAATCTTCCTCTTTATCAGAAGAACAACATTATGTATGGGAGATTTAATCGATTAAATAGGGAGATTTAATCGATTAAATAGGGAGATTTAATCGACTAAATATTCAAGTCAACGATTTTTGCCTACTTTGACCATTTAATCGATTAAATTTTTGGCTTAATCGATTAAAGAGGGGCAGGTTGGTAGAGAGTTCTGAGTAAGGGGTAAAATCAGTATTAAATAATTAATGAATGGCAAAACGGTGAAAAAGCCTTGAAGGGGTAGTAAATTACTATCTATGAATAGTGATGGGTATTCTCAAATATGTGAGATGTAAAAGAGTAGGGAGCAAAATGCATGTACCAATGGAATTAACCCGGAAAAAATATTTGCTTTTTAAAGAATATAGAATTATGTTATTTAAAGTCAAAGAAAGACATGAACTAACTTTTTTATTTAAAAATTAAATTAAAAAAAAATCATTTACTTTCTTCTATCATGATTTTTATTATTTGAATTTTTTTTATGTAAAATAATACAACTTTATATCTTTAAAAAAATAAATATCAAATCCTACTTATATATGGGATATAGAATTTTGAGACATGATAAGTGGTTTTACAGCATCTGTCCCTCAACTATGTTCTTATTATCCCTTCTTCCCCTCCAGTGCACTTCGAACTTCAAATTGTCACATTGTCATGTGCCCTTTTTTATGTTTTATTTTTTTTCCTTATTTATATGAATAAGAAATTAGCTATCTATATTTCACTTATAATTAAAGAAAAGAATAGAAAAAGTCCATCCTTCTAACCTTTGATACAAGAGAAAAAGGAGTAGCGGAAGTGCCTCGACGAAGGTTAATTCAAGATATTGCTATTATCGTTTATGTCTATGAAATAATGAATATATACTTTAATGTTTTTTTGTTCTAACTAAAGATACATAATTTGAGTTGTAATTTGATCATAAACAATTTTAATGATTTAAATGAGATTAGTTCCACGTTGTTTAAATTGTATAAGAATATCTTGATATTGTTAGGTAACAGAGTCTTATATAATTAAAATAAAGTTGGGAAAAATAGAAATTTCAAAAATCATTAACCACGCCCGGTGGTTAGGTAAATATAAATTCAATGAGAGTTATTAACTAATTAACTATTAAATTTGAACCACTTTCCTAAACACTAACTATATGAATTATCGGTCCCAAAAAGTTTGGAAAGCTCTAGTTTATTTGAGCTATTGGCCTCTGTTTTCCTCTAAGCCCCTAAGGGAATGGATAGAAGATAACACTAAAAAGGTAATTGTTGGTTCTAATAGTAGAGACTAGTCACTAACTAGCATTTTTTGTCATTGTGAGAGCTACATAACAGCAAAAAAATTCTTTGACCGCAGAGGGTCTAAATCAGCAACCTAGGCGAGTGCAAATGGTAAAATGAAATATCCAATACAAAAAATGAGGTCATTTGTGGAGATTATTTACGGGAGATCAATAAAACCTCCAGAAAATATATGAATTGTGGCAATTTTTTTTTTTTTGAAAGCCACTTAGCAAAAATATTTTTTTTGTTAATTTATATTAAGTGACAGGTTTTCATAAAAAAATTTTAAAATTTTTGAATAGTTTTTATGACCGCTACAATATATATGTATACTTTAAAAATATATTTATTAAATATTTTCATCAAACCCTGACACTAACGCCTTCGTCTTCTTCTTATTCTATCTGTGAATGTGAACGTATTTCTTATAGGGAACTAACAACACTAAGGTATTTTCATTGCAAGGTAAATCCACAGTAAGTTGTTTTCATCTATCTACAACTTTCATTTTTATCTCTGTTACTTCACATCTTTATCTCTTACAATACAAGCAACTAAACTAACGTATTTCTTTGAAATTTGTATTTTAGGATTTTTTTTTTTCTTTGTTCCAATCCAACCACAATGTGACTTTAAAATGAACGTGGTTTGACGGATCCACCTCTCCAATCTCTCACCTCCAAGTTCCCAAAGTCTTCTATTCTACTCTTCTTCTCATTAATTATTTAATAACCATTTTGTCCCATACTCAGAACTATCTACCAATCTGCCCCTCTTTAATCGATTAAATTGAATATTTAATCGATTAAATGATCAAATGAAGATATAATCGATTAACTCTTCAACTTAATCGATTAAATCTTTCTTTTTATCAGAAGAACAACCTTATGTATGGGAGATTTACTCGACTAAATAGGGAGATTTATGAAGGAACTATTGGATTTATGCGGAACTGATTTAGGACCTAGTACATTGGTATGCTTACCGAATCATCCTCGTTTCAGGATTACCTCTTGGTGCGCAGATCTCGTGTAGAATATTCCCTTATGTGATTCCTCTTCACGAACTGCTCACCTCAGCGCCGCAGCACGAACAAATCCCTTGATGCTGGACTGTGGCAGATCTTCCAGACTATGACTCAAGGGGGAATAGGAAGTGTGTGGGCACTCTCTCACTTTCAGGGAGATGACCATCCATCAGCCCTCTGCAACCACCAAGTGGAAACCCTAGCAGAGGCTAATGACTAAACGTAGAATATATATGGGTTCCAAGAAACCCTAACCCTAAACTGAATGGGCTTTGGGTTTCTTGGGCTCTTCTCACTCTTGACCCTATTGGGCTTTAGAGAAAGAGCAAAAACCCAACAATTTAATCAACTAAATCTTCAAGTCAACGATTTTTGTCTATTTTGACCATTTAATCGATTAAATCTTTGGCTTAATCGATTAAAAATGGGCAGATTGATAGATAGTTCTGAGTAAGGGGCAAAATGGTTATTAAATAATTAATGAGGGGAAAAGGGTGAAAAAGCCTCGAAGGGGTAGTAAATTACTATCTATGAATGTGATGGATATTGTCAAAGATGTGAGATGTAAAAGAGTAGGGAGCAAAATGTATGTACCAATGGAATTAACCCGGAAAAAATATTTGTTTTTTAAAGAATATAGAATTATGTTATTTAAAGTGAAAGAAAGACATAAACTAACTTTTTTATTTAAAAATTAAATTAAAAAAAAAAACATTTACTTTCTTCTATCATGATTTTTATTATTTGAATTTTTTTTTTTATGTAAAATGATACAACTTTATATCTTTTAAAAGAATAAATATCAAATCCTAGTTATACATGGGATACAGAATTTTGAGACATGATAAGTGGTTTGAGAAATATGATAAGTGGTTTTACAGCATCTGTCCCTCAACTATGTTCTTATTATCCCTTCTTCCCTTCCGGTGCACTTCGAACTTCAAATTGTCACATTGTCATGGTGCCCTTTTTTATGTTTTAATTTTTTATTCTTATTTTTATTTTTGCCTTTTTTATATGAATAAGAAATTAGCTATCTATATTTCACTTATAATTAAAGAAAAGAATAGAAAAAGTCCATCCTTCTAACCTTTGATACAAGAGAAAAAGGAGTAGCTGAAGTGCCTCGACGACCGTTAATTCAAGATATTGCTATTATCATTTATGTCTATGAAATATTGAATGTATACTTTAATGTTTTTTTGTTCTAACTAAAGATACTTAATTTGAGTTGTAATTTGATCATAAACAATTTTAATGATTTAAATGAGATTAGTTCCACGTTGTTTAAATGGTATAAGAATATCTTGTTAGGTAACAGAGTCTTATATAGTTAAAATAAAGTTGGGAAAAACAGAAATTTCAAAAATCATTAACCACGCCCAGTGGTTAGGTAAATATAAATTCAATGAGAGTTTTTAATTAATTAATATTAAATTTGAACCACTTTCCTAAACACTAACTATATGAATTATCCGTCCCAAAAAGTTTGAAAAGCTCTAGTTTATCTGAGCTATTGGCCTCTGTTTTGACACTAAAAAGGTAATTGTTGGTTCTAATAGTAGAGACTAGTCACAAACTAGCATTCTTTGTCATTGTGAGAGCCACATAACAGCTAAAAAATTCTTTGACGACAGGGGGTCTAAATCAGCTACCTCGAGTGTAGATGGTAAAATGAAATCCCCATTACAAAAAATGAAGTGATTTGTGGAGATTATTTACCGGAGATCAATAAAACCTCCCGAAAATATATGAATTGTGGCAATTTTTTTTTTGAACGCCACTTTGCAAAAAATATTTTTTTGTTAATTTATATTAAGTGGCAGGTTTTCATACAAATTTTTTAAAATTTTTGAATAGTTTTTATGACCGCTACAATATATATGTATACTTTAAAAATATATTTATTAAATATTTTCATCAAACCCTGACACTAACGCCTTCGTCTTCTTCTTATTCTATCTGTGAATCTGAACGTATTTCTTACAGGGAACTAACAACACACTAAGGTATTTTCATTGCAAGGCAAAGATAATCCACACTAAGTTATTTTCATCTATCTACAACTTTCATTTTTATCTCTTACAATACAAGCAACTAAACTAATGTATTTCTTTGAAATTTGTATTTTAGGATTTTTTTTCTTTGTTCCAATCCAACCACAATGTTACTTTAAAATGAACGTGGTTTGACGGATCCACCTCTCCAAGCTCTCACTTCCAAGTTCCCAAAGTCTTCTATTCTACTCTTCTTCTCTATAGCTCATACCAGCAGGTTCAGGTTCAGGTTCGTTAACCATTCGTCATTTTTCGATGTGGATTTCTGATTTTCCTTTTTGGTTCGCTTAAATCTTTGAACGTGGAGTTGATATATTTTTTTCCCCTTTGTTTCATCATCTTTTCAGTGATGGCATTATAAACAATTTTGTATTTTCGGTAGATCTGGTTTTTATACGTTTTATTTTATTTGTTGATGGGGGAAGGTGGATGTGGAAAGAATTTCTAAGACTCATTGTTTATTATGTTGAAGCATGACTATTAATAATGAACAAGAGTTGCTGCATTTGTTGAAGCAGCGGCATATAAAACTTTATAAACACCACGACAAGAAAAGTGCATGAGGAGTAGTATAATTGTCTTCAAACTTTAGTCATGAACCACAAAACAGAAATTAATCGAGGATTGATAAATATATTATGTTAATTTATTATAATTAATTTATAACTAAAGTGTATAATTGTATATTTGATGAATATATTTTGTCATATTTAAATAAATGGCTGCATTGACCAGTTTGATTGGTGATCTGGCAATTGAACCAGTGTCCCAGTGGCTTAGTTCCTTTGCAGGGTCTGGTCCAATCATTTTGTCTAACCCGTATTATAGGGAATCCCATTGCCACAACTCCTTCCCATCCATTATTTTTTCTAACACTCTAACCTGTATTTACTCCAAATTACCTGATGCCATAGTGAAGAATGAAGATTATCTTCGTAACTTATCAAACAATGCTATAGCAAGTTATCTTAGTGTGTAAAAATTGCTTAACAAAACACTATCTTAGTTGATACACTTAAATTTATGTATAGCTAGCCACTTTATGATGATACACTTAAATTCTGCAGATCTATTTTTTGTTTCACAATTTAAGTTCATAAAGTAACACTAATGCTAACTACATAAAATTGATTTGATACTGAATTCAAATAACCGTTATGTTGTACCATTTCATGATATTAAAATAATCTGAGTTGTTACATTGTTAAGCATCAATGCCTATTTACACATTGTTAATTAATACCATCCTATTGGTTTTCGTCTCCTTTGCTAAAGTGGTTTGAGACTATGTTTGGTGTTGTTTGCAGTAGTCTCAACTTTGGGTGTGTGATGGCCTGCTCTCTATTGGAGATTCAAGAACCACATTACTCTTCGCAATTCCAATTCCAATTCTTGTCCTCCATGCCTCTGTGATTGTCCTCCTCCTTTGTCCCTCTTCCAAGTCGCTCCTGGTAATTCCTCCTTTATTTTTTTTCAATACTCTCATCTTGGATCTATCTAATAATTCTTAATAGAATTATGTGAAAATAAAATATAAAATAAAATAAAAGCAAATTAATAATTCCCTCTTTGTACAGTGATTGAACAAGTTTATTACACTAGATTGTAACTGTTTGTTTGTTTGCTGTATCTTGTCTTAAGGTTATGAACATGGAATTAACCTAGCATACTTACTTGCTCTATTCAATCTTGCTATTGTGTTTTCTGGTAGTTAATCATCGGCTGCAATGCAATTGTTTGTATTCTGGTGTTAAAATTGCAACTGATGAAAATTAAATTTATTGACTGTCTTGATAACATTTATAGTAATTTCTTCATGTTTATCTTATAGAATGGAGGATTCATTTATTAAAGTAAGAATTAGTTTCAACTATTAATGAATTTCTTTTCAGGGATGTCCCCGTTTCTTCTCTTGGGACATTGGCTTAAATTATCTTGTGCATTAGTTGTATGTCCCTAGTATAGCAAATTTATGCCTAAAGAGATTGATGAATGAAACTTTACGCTGTAGCCATTATTTGTCTTGGTACAGGTCAATTTTGATACATGTATGTTTGGAAATCATTTTTTATGTCAGTACTTAACTACTTGTTTACTGATTCGTTTCTTTCATTTGTGTCTTTCTTTACACAGGGCTGGCCAATCTCTGTGTCTCAGGTTAGAATTTCTTCTGATGGCTTTTCTCAAATGTATATTTTGATATAAGCTTCTTATTAGTATTTTTTATTTATTTCTTATATTATGTGAATGTGAACTCTGCCCATCATAGTTTTCATGATAATGATGGCAATTCTACCCGGCAATCTGCCACATCTAGTAGTTACTTATCATCTTATTGACAAACATTGGACAGTTTGTGGTATTTCAAGTTCCACGTTGGATTTTATGAGGGATTAATTGATGGTGTGTAGGCACTAGCAGCTAACCACTAAACACAAACATCTACAAGGAGATAACTACTAAGAACATGAACAACTTAGACTAGCCTTTTATGCCATGTGTTTGGACATTTTGGTTGGGTTTCAGGCGTGACTGACATTATGCCTTGCTAATTAGTTCCCTGTCACTTTAGATAATTAGAGATATAAAGGTTAAATTAAAATTTTAGTCCCTATAGTCTTTTTTTTTTTTTAAATCAATCCTCATACTTACGAATGTGTTCAAAATGCTGCTATCAGTTGGTTCTCCTGATAGGTATTTCTTTAGACTCCACCATCTCCAAAGTTGAAGAGGGCTTTTGGGACATGATGACCCCACTGTGGTTCACTCTTCCATTGCTCTTCTACAAGAGAGGTTTAGACAGTTGCAGAGAGTAAAACAAATGAGGGAAGAGAACAAGATAAATTAACAAATCAATGTACTTCAATATAAGCTCTTCAAGCTTAAAAGTAACAGTGACAGTATGTGAGAACGGACATCATGATCATAATATAGTCAACAAATGAGAACAAGAGGAAGGGGAGCTTGACCCCATTGTTTCAGTTAAAGAAAATTTGTGACATGTATAAAACTCCACAAATTTATGTTCTTTACTGTTCATTGGGGGTAGATCAGGACAAAAGATTACCTCCCAGCTTTAAGAAAATTATTATATTTGCTTAGATGCTCTGAAGGATCATTTTTCTGACCATCATGCACCCTGATTTGGTCATTTCTCTGATCAACATGCACCCTGATTGAGTGGGCATTATGAGGCAAAACTTTGTTAATATTATAATCCACAGAATTGATTTCCCTGTCTCTTGAAGATCTTCTTCCTTGCCTCAAGCTTTTACTTACATGTTGTGGAGGTAGCCTTCTTCATGATTGGAAATTTCAACCGCTCCTTCAACATACTCTGAATCAATAAACATGGTTTACATAAAAGTTTCCTTTAAATTTTGGATTGCTCATCAAGATATTATATAAATATTTGACCTCCTATATTACCAATGAAATGAAATCATAGTGCATTTTCTTTTATGTAATTACCTGCACTTTGTAGAGGAATATCCGTAGATAATCCAGATCCTTTTAGTGTGATGTTTCTCATTGCTGAGGTCAATACTTTTCTATTCCTAAAAGAAGCACGAGTAGATAATGACTTTAAACTACCAAGTGGTGTCATGGATCCAGTTGCAAACTTGCTATCCTCATAAAACATGTACAGCTCTCCCCTAACTGATTCACCAAAAAGGACATAACTGCTGATGGCCCCAAGGTCAATTTTTTATTATTAGAAAAAACTTTATGTTAGTCTTATTTTAAAAAATTTAAGTTCATATTTCATTAATAGGAGAATATAAAATTTAACTAATTAAACAGGCACTTTTCATGCCTAAACCCTCATATTTTATTATCTCAAATAATCAGTTTTTTTTTTCCTTATTTTCTCTGGACCATCAATAGTAATCATGATCAATTAATGAGAGACGGTTAAGCTGAATCGGACCCGTCTATTTGGCTGATATTTGGACCCTATACATTTTTTTTGGGAAATTTAATTGAAGTGAAGCATTTGACCGATGACAATCACTCCAATATTATTTATCTTTAGTTATTAACTTATTATTATTATTGTGAGGCATACACAATAATTTAGTGATATGAGGGTTAACGTGTTTGCATTGGCACTATTATAATTTGGAGGGTGGGAGTGAGAGAGTGGCACTTGTTGTGGTTGAGGAGGATGAAGGCGCATAGAAGTGAAAGAGCACCTCTCTTAGAGGCTGAGCGTGGTGTAAGTCAATTATTCAGCTTTTTCAACAATCTGATGACGCTCAAAATTTGTTTATTTTTTCTTTTCTTCATTTGCTTGTTTCCTCTTACAGCATTATGGTTTATGTCTTGTGGGGTTCTGTGATAAATTGAAATGGCATGCTTCTCCTACACTCTGTGATAATATTACTATCCTCTTACACTGTTTAAAATTTTTGATAGGTATTTAAACATGCTTCTCTGCTTGTATTTTAGTTTTTTGATTCAGTACTAATAACAATTATGACAATTACTATCCACAGTTTGAGGTATGACATGAGTATTTGGGGATTTATTGCTGCTGAGTCGACTTAATTACAAAATATAGTAGACTATCCTTGCGGGATCAGATATAATATAAAAATTAAAAGTTCATTACTTATGTATGTTTTGGGTTTTATTGTCTTTGGCTTTTCTTTTCTTTTCTTCATGGCAATTTGTTTCTTTTAACAATTAAATTTATTTTCTGACTGCAGGTAAAACAAAGAACCACCAAATCTGACTTTTAGGAGGAAAAATAAGGGTGGAATCACAACGCAGATATTACTCTCAGGTATGATGCCACTGCGGATGACCTTATTGATGTCATTGAGGGAAGTAGAGTATATATTCCTTGCATCTATGTTGTGAACAAGATTTTTATTGCACTTTACTGTGGTTTTGTTGACTATAGTTTCTTGATATGCTCTAATATCATGCATCTATCTTTATAACTATCTATTATTGCTGCGGGATTTTTATTATTTTTTTAATAAGAATTTGATCTTTTACTGCATTGAGTTGAAAAGAAATGCCTCTGTAAATGTAATCTATTATGATTTGTCGACTTCAGGTATTTTTCTTAATATTTAGCAACAATATCAAAAAGTAAATTTTTTCCCACTTCTTAATGTAAAATATTTGAGGCTTTCTTTTTGTCTTTTGACATGGGGTGCCAAAGAGGCTCTCATGGGTTTATCTGACACCAAGGCAAAAATGGACAAATCATGGATTGATATGCCACGAAATTCAGTTGAATATCTGCATGGGTTAAATAAGTTCTTAGATTTTGCATTTGAGAAGCGGTCTGTGAACGGTGCAATAATTTTTTTGTACAATATTGGATTGATAATACTTTTCTTGTATATTGGTTGTCTTATATACATAAAGCAATTTAGACATGCCTCCTAAAGGAAAACGTTCAAGGAATGATGTTGCATCATCAAGTTCCAGCATGCCTATAGAGCCACCACAAACCTATGTTTCTTCATCAATTCCTACCGAACTACCACATCCCCCAGTTCGTCCATCTCATGTAGGACGTGAGTCTAAGAAGAAATGGTCTGTACAAGCTATAGGTAATAATTTTTGGTTAATTGTGCTTATTATATTATCATTTAAGCTAACTTGGATATGTTTTAATAGATGAAGAAGGAAATAAAAAGAAAATTCAATTGACCACATCGGGTGTGTTTGAGATGAATGATGGTCAATGCATAATAGTGCCATTTGATACGCAAATGCAACCATATGGGGAAGTCGCAACACTCTTGTCAAAAGTATGTGGGCGTATTGCCACTGATCGCAACAATGTTCCCATTAACTATGAAGGATGGGATAAAGTACTTGATTCATACAAGACAAAATGCTTTACAAGTTTGAAGGTATATGCATACATCTTTTTTCTGCATTGTAAAATTAATTAAAAGATTATGATCCGTCATTTATATTTCATAATATCCTTCATTTATGGTTTCCTTTCTTGCTAATTGACATTGAACTTTTTTTTTTTGCTGTAAAAGAAAGGTGCATTCGATTAGGACACTTATGAGCATCCACACTTAAGTTGTAAAAGAATTATTTGTTTTTAGAGACACTAAAACTTGAGATTAAGAATAACAAAAAGAAAAAATGAATAAAGCTAAACGTACAGCGCAGAATATAATTAGATCAAAATGTGAGCCATGACCACAGATGGTGCAACAAAGAAAAAAGGTAAAAGGAAAAAGCACTTGCTTGCTTTATTGACACTTTAAACCTCAAAACTAATATTTATGTTTCTCTTACTAAAACGTAGGACACTAAGGGAATGTTCACTTTAAGAAGACAATAATAGTTTACTTACAGTTTGTGCTAGCCAATTTAATAATTAATATGTGTTTTGGTGCCTTCATTTTTAAAACGTAACTATATTTATTTATTTATATTTTTGGTAAATAGCTCTATTCATGGTTGGTCTAGGTGTTGGAGACTTGGAGTGTCACTCTTGTCGTGAGTTTTATTTTCTTTTTCACCTTCTGCGTTGATATCGTATAATATGTCAAGTGCTTCTGTTTCTTATGTTGTTCTTTTGTTTCAAATATACAGCTAGGGACATAACTTTTTTTTTTTGCTGGCTTATAATTAAAAGATTAGTTTTATAGTTAATTAGCATATTGACAGGCTTTGTAGCTTCAGATCCACGGAGAGATAGAGAGAGAAATTATTTTGAAGAGAGAGAAAGAATCTAAAATTTACTATATTTTTTTTCCACATCGATAAAAGAGGTCATCATCAACTTTGAAGAGATAAAGTTGATATTTTTTAAGGGAAAGAGAGAAGAGAGGAAGACATGTAGAATCATTTTTGAATATAGAGGAAAACGTGCAGCTTCAGATAAGAATGCGAACGGACCACCATACACCTACACAACATTGTTCAATCTTATCTTTTATTTTTAACATATTCCAATACAAATTTTGACTTTCAATCTCATTATTTTTCTTGTATTGGAATTAGCAGAATTTTTTTTTTGTATAATTAATAAAATAATAATAATAAAACTATTCTTTATAATTTCGTATTTTTAATTAAATGATGATTTGGAATAATGGTTACTGTATATATTTGAATTAATTTAGATTAATTGTTAACATATGTATAAAATATAATATGATTTTATATATTAATGTAATTTTAATATTTTATATGTACAGTTACGATTTTACTATCCATATCAATCTTACAATTTGATCTTTTTACTTCTTTCCAATTTTAGGTAAGATCTCGATCTTAACAACATTGGATATTTGCTTTGTGACAATCTATTTTGCATTGCATTGATATTTATATAATACTATTTCTACTTCAGATGATTAAAATTAATATATAGATAATGTATTAGATTGTCACATGAAAAGTGAAAAAAAATGAGATTTATAAAGTATACTCATTACTTTATAATTGACATAACTGACTAATTAATTTTATAACTACATAACTAACTCATTAATAGTATAACTGATATAACTGGTTAATTAATATTCTAATTGACATAATTGATAAATTAATAAAAAACCGACATTTAAAATTAATTTCAACAAAAATCTTTTCAATTTTTAAAACAGAATCATTGGTTTTTATTTATTAAGGATTTCCCTCGCTAGGTCAATTTTCCCTTTAAATATAGAATTCTAACATAGACTTTGATCTCACTTTTCCAATTTGTTCTTTTAACACACAAACCTACTTCCGATTTTTTCAATTTTCACATTCACTTACTTGTCCCAAATTTTTCAATCCGAAGCTACTTGCATCTGGGTCTGGGTTTGCTGCTGCTGAATTGCCAAAGAAGAAGAGCAAGAATTCCACCCATCATCATCGAGCACTGGTATCTTATCTATCTCAGTTTCTTTCTTCAGTGCTTCTTCTTTGTTTCAAAACGTAATGTGTTTTTTAATCGTTTCGTAAGGTTCTTTTTCCTTTCTTTCTCTATATCGGTCATAATTATGCAATGCTATTGTTACTGGTTGACTCAATGTTCAAGAAGACTGATGAGTAATTGAATTTGTTTATATCGTTTCCGCCTTTTTATTTTTTTTCTTAATAATAGGGTTCCAAATTATTGTTTTCATCGTTTGAAGTTTGGTGGTAAATGGCAGTGTGGTATGATTAGTGTTTTTTTGGTCACTTTGGTTGCGATTCATTGAGTAGCAAGGGAAAGAATTGGGATTGAAAGTGTATAAAGCTTCCAGCCTTCCATTTAGCTTATCAATCTAAAGACGAAGGGTTTGATTATTATATAAAAAATCCAATTGCATAAATTTATATTAATTCATATATTTTTATTGATTATTATATAATACTGTATATTTTTCTGTGATTTTTTAAATGATTGATATTATGTGCATATATTATACAATATGAATAATTATCATTTTCCTTTTATATACCAGCAATTTATAAATATACCCACAGCAGTTTTCAGGATGAACTCAAAGAAATTTTTATTTGAATTTTAAGGGATTTTAGCTTATTTTTAAAAGCTAACTAAATGTTTACAAATTCCATTTTAAAACCACTATATATTACAAATTAAAAAAGTAAATTCAAAAATACTATCAACAGTAATGTGCCATAGTGATATTTCTCGCCATCATTTTCGTGATACACACGTGGAGCGCTGAGCGGAATAATAATGTAAATCTTAATCTATGATTATAGAAATTACAAAAAACTTTTAACCTAAGAGGAATAATGACTGGGCTATTTATTCTACCTGCATTGAAGTTACTTTAAGGGACAATAAATTTGTTTGTGCATTCATCTGTAAATGGTGAAGAAGGCATTTTTCAACATATGAAATGTTTTTGTAAGGTTACAAACTCGTGCCCAAAGATGTTATACCGTTGGCTACATGACTCCATAATTGTTCTACAAAAATATTGGGAGTGTGTCCTATAAAGCTGATGTTTATAAGGCTGGAAGCTTTATATAATAATCTCCCCTGTTTTATATAACAGTTATGTTGGTACTTGATTAGTATATGCAATGCATGCATTCCTTCCCCAATAAACCAGGCATTGACATTATTCAAATGTTGTTGGTACAATGGTTCTTTTTACCGTCGACGTTGCTTTCTTCGATGTTATGGATTGTGGAACAATTATGGATGGTGATTAGTAGTGTAGAGAGAATGAAAACCCCAATTAGATGTTTTTAATTGTTTAAGCATGAAATGGTGATGTTTTGGCAGCCACTGTAGATAACAATAGGTGCAGTCACTGTAGAAATAATATTCCCGTTTGCTTTATATGTAATCATAATGTTGTGCTAATTTTATGCTGCCCATTTCATGATCGTATGATGTCTATTAGAGTTTGGTTTTCTTTATAAGTTATGCTGTCTAAAGATTTCATTTTTGGGAAAAAAATGAATTTCGGGTTTTAAATTTATGCTACATGTTATTTTCCATGAAGCTAACCCTTAAATTTAATTTATTTTTTTTCCAAAACTTTTCAACTTGAGTTTTGAAATTTATATTTTTTCAAAAAGTAATAAGTATATTTTTGGTAAATAGCTCTATTCATGGTTGGTCTAGGTGTTGGAGTGTCACTCTTGTCGTGAGTTTTATTTTCTTTTTCACCTTCTGCGTTGATATCGTATAATATATCAAGTGCTTCTGTTTCTTATGTTGGTCTTTTGTTTCAAATATACAGCTAGGGTTATAACTTTTTTATTTTTTTTGCCCAGCTTATAATTAAAAGATTAGTTTTATAGTTAATTAGCATATTGACATGCTTTGTAACTTCAGATTCAGGGAGAGATAGACATAGAGAAATTGTTTTGAACAGAAAGGAAGAATCTTAAATTTACTATATTTTTTTTTTCACATTGATAAAAGAGGTCATCATCAATTTTGAAGAGATAAAGTTGATATTTTTTAAGGGAAAGAGAGAAGAGAGGAAAACAAGTAGGATCATTTTTGAATATAGAGAAAAACGTGCAGCTTCAAATAAGAATGCGAACGGACCACCATACACCTGCACAACATTGTTCAATTTTATCTTTTATTTTTAACATATTCCAATACAAATTTTGACATTCAATCTCATTATTTTTCTTTTAATGGGATTAGCAGAATTTTTTTTTTGTATAATTAATAAAATAATAATAATTAAACTATTCTTTATAATTTCATATTTTTAATTAAATGATGATTTGGAATAATGGTTATTGTATATATTTGAATTAATTTGGATGAATTGTTAACATATGTATAAAATATCATTTGATTTTATATATTAATGTAACTTTAATATTTTATATGTAGAGTTACGATTTTATTTTCCATATCGATCTTACAATTTGATCTTTTTACTTCTTTCTAATTTTAGGTAAGATCTCGATCTTAACAACATTGAATATTTATTTTGTGACAATCTATTTTGCATTGCATTGATATTTATATAATACTATTTCTACCTCAGATGATTAAAATTAATATATAGATAATGTATTAGATTGTCACATGAAAAGTGAAAAAAAATGAGATTTATAAAGGTCAGTCATGTCTCTTCTTTTTTGGGCGAGGGAACAATCTTTTATTTGAGGGAGAGTATTTTTGTAAAATGATTCAAAACAACAATATTTTCGTAATTTTTTTATTAAAATAATAATGTTTTAATTTTTTTCCTTTGTATTGCTTTCATTATCATGATGATTAATAACCAAGAGATATATAATTTTTATAACCGTGCTTATCGATAATAATGACAAAAATTACAAATCAGGAAATATTATCATATCAGAATCTTTCAAATTTTTAAAACACAATCATAAATCAAATTAGAGATTTGGTTTTAATTTATTAAGATTACCTTGGATTTCCCTTGAAAGAGGAAATAAAATGTTTTAATTTTTTTTCCTTTTTATTGCTTTCATTATCATAATGATTTATTACCACGAGATATAAATTTTTTATAAATAATGACAAAAATAAAAAATCAGGAAATATTATCATATCAGAATCTTCCCGATCTTTAAATCACAATCACAAATCAAATTAGAGACTTGGTTTTAATTTATTAAGATTACCTTCCATTAAAATAAAATTAGGATTTCCCTTAAAAGAAATAGGAAATAAAATGTTTTATTTTTTTTTCCTTTTTATTGCTTTCATTATCATAATGATTAATTACTATATATAATTTTTATAAATAATGACAAAAATTACAAATCAGTAAATATTATCATATCAGAATCTTCCGAATCTTTAAAACACAATCATGAATCAAATTAGAGATTTGGTTTTAATTTATTAAGGATTTCCCTCTCTAGGTCAATTTCCCCTTTAAATATAAAATTCTAACGTTTATAATTTTGATCTCACTTTTCCAATTTCTTCTTTTAACACACAAACCCTACTTCCGATTTTTTCAATTTTCATCATTTGCTTATCCCAAAATTTTCATATTCCTAATTTCTTCTTTAACACACCAGCTCTAATCCGAAGCTCCTTGGGTTTGCTGCTGCTGGATTGCCAAAGAAGAAGAGCAAGAATGAATTCCACCCCATCATCATCGAGGAGCACTGGTATCTTATCTATCTCACTTTCTTTCTTCAATGTTTCTTCAAAACGTAATGTGTTTTTTTATCGAACTAAATGAAGAAAATGTCAATGGGTAATTTGCTTTGCGGGATTACTATTTCTACGGTGAATGCACTGGTAATTTTCTTGCTTTTGTTGACAATCTTAATATCTCCATGTCCACATATTCGAAATTTCAAACGGACAAGATAAAGGAAAAAAGTAAAACTAAAGATGAGAAAAAAAAAAAAAAAAGTTTTCGCGGGGGGAAGGGGGAGTGAAATTTTATATCTCGAAAAGGGTGCAACCATGCCATGAGAATGTTGGTCCCTAAGTTAATGTAATCATCTAAGAGAAAGTGACCCTCTTGAGAAGGACATAGCTGTTTGCTTCTCCAGTCCCACGAACAACAATCCATCATATTAGGATACAGGCATGTTATCTATATGGTGGCTCTACTTCGCTAATTAAATATATAGGATATATAATCTTAGAGGAATTACTGTCAAAAGCTTCAAAATGAACTTTTGGCATTTTCCTCCTGTCTTAGTTATCTCATGCAAGATAGCTACATCTGTACAACTTCATGCATTATATTTATGATTGTTAATTTCTAGCACGAAACGATTTAAGGGTATGCCCTTGTAAGATAAAGCTAGCTTAATTATTGCGGGATTACTATTTCTACTGTAGATAACAATAGGTGCGGTCATTGTAGAAATAGTATTCCCTTTGCTTTATATGTAATCATAATGTTGTGCTAATTTTATGCTGCCCATTTCATGATCGTATGATGTCTATTAGAGTTTGGTTTCCTTTATAAGTTATGCTGTCTAAAGATTTCATTTTTGGGAAAAAAATGAATTTCGGATTTTAAATTTATGCTACATGTTATTTTCCATGAAGCTAAACCCTTAAATTTAAATTTTTTTTTTTCCAAAACTTTTCAACTTTGAGTTTTAAAATTTATATTTTTGCTTTGATAAGATACTCTGAAGGAGTGAAAACTTAAGTCGGAGGTGGTTCAACTGTATTAGAGTAATATACTGGGTCACTATAATACTATTTAGTCTTGTTAAAATCTGAATGCAACAAGCTTCTGAATGCAACCTCAGAATAGCTTGTTGCATCCTGTAATTCAATTATGCTTATATATGGCATTCAGTTAGTGCAGTTAGAGTATCCAACTAAATCAGTTAGGTTCAGCTTGTAGAGCAAACTTTGACATTTTCTATATACAATTTCACATCATTATATAGAGAAGCAGAGTTGCAACTTGTAACATTCACTTTCAGAGAAAATACAGATTACAGTTTTCTTTCTCTTCCTTTCATTTTCTCACCCTTTCTTTTACACTGGAGTTACTAATGGGTTGCAGCAAATTTTGGATTCTTAAGTGAGCAAATGTGCTGCCATTTCCCATGTATTCTGGTTAAACTGCAGAACCAGACCAGTATTCTGGTTAATTTTTTGGGAAACTGAAAACGAAAGGTGCTGGAATGTGCTGTGGTATAGTGTAAGATACAACAGGATTATCTACGCACTCTACTACTTTTTTTTTTTTACATTAATTAATTATTAGGTGACCAAAGTATACACATGGATAATGGTAGCGAGATGATTTTGCGTTTTAGGGAGATTGTTTTACGCAATGTTTGGTAGTTATTAGGTTTTTGTGTCCTTGTAAAACGGAAAAGAATTTTTTTATTTTATTTTCTGTGGCAGTTTTAAGCTACAAGCCTACCTCGCTTTTTATGCTTTTTATTGTATGCCTTTGTCTGTTAATGTTAACAAAGCAGTATGGAAGAACGTAGTTGATTATTTTTTCTTCTAAGGAACAGAATAACTAGAAATCATAAGAGAAAAAGAATGAAATCTAAATGAAATATGGAATATCAATGAACTTTTACGATTCAGTATCTAGAAGTGTATATAGATTAGAATCGAATGAAACTGATGTCCTAAGAAAAAGAAAATCTAGTAAATCAAGTCAAAATAACAAAGACTCATTGGAAACAATTTTAACTATGTACAAGATAACAAAAATATTTGCCATCTGATTCTTCAAAAACGTTTTGTTATAAAAATAGCTTTCTCAATTACAATATAAATAATGGTAATCTGTTATGAAAATTTGATTTGGCACTAAACTAGAATATATCTTTCCAATTTGCACCTACTTCAATAAGGTTCACGTACTTTTCTATGATGCAAATTGTAGGCTAAATTACTTTTCTTTTTTCCTTTTCTTCTTCTTTTTTTCAGTGTTGTATGCAAAAGAGGTAATGTATGAGATTTGATTTTTTGTTTGCAATGGTCATTGGACTTGTTGCATTCTGCATTAGGCCACTTCATTTGTGTTATTATTGGATTGAAATAATGATATGGCTTAGTATCAGTTCAAACAGTGTGAGTTGACAAAAATGGCAAGTGTGCCTGCACAAATTCCTATGTCATGCTTATGAATGTGGTAGTGAACTTATGCTGGTAGTATGTATGCATAGTTAATGAATTCATATTCTATACACACATACACAGTACATGTTGTTTGGATTTAAGTTACTATGTAAGATTGTCATGTTGGTGTTTGAATCATTGAATGACTAATAAATAGATAACCTATATTATAATATTCGGATGTTAATCCATTGTCTCAGATTAATTCACTGTTTTTTCTGCAGTAGGAATGGACCTTGTATTTCCACCGCAAGGAAAGTCAAAGCGCGGATATGGTTCAAAGAAGAGAAAGGTTCAAGAAGGCAGAGAAGACATTTTGGCAAGTTCAAAGAAAACTAAACTTCCATCTAGGAAAGTACATGAGGCAAAGAAGAGTCTCTCTAGCTTGAACAAGAAAAGAAAATTGGAAGACAATATAAGGATTAACAATTTGGAAGAAAATGAGGAAGTTCTTTCTCTTTCAAGGACAAAGTCAAGAAGGAAAAATAGAAATATGGACAATATAAAGGTGACTGCGTTTCTGAATGCTTATTTCTTACATTTATGAAAAGTGTCTTAGTTTATGACATTTTTTTTGGTATTTAAGCCGTATAACACAATTTAATAAGTGCTTTACTATTTGTGTTAACAGGACACTGAACAAGATTCTAAAATATGTCATCAATGCTTAAAAAAGGAAAGAGCAGCATTTGTACCATGTACTAAATGTCAGAAAATGTACTGTATGTGCTGCATCAAAAACTGGTATGTTTTTTTACATCTAAATAATCATTCGAAAGGTTTATTTATTTGTTCATCTATTTTATTAGATACTTTTACAAAATATAACTATTTTCTTATTTTTGCACATAGGTATCCCGATATGAAAATAGAAGATATTGCAGTGAGTTGCCCTTTTTGCAGAAAAAATTGCAACTGCAATGTCTGCTTACGTTCAAAAGGAATGATTAAGGTTTAGTTTGCTATAGTGTCCAGTAGACACCCATAATTTTTCTTTTGTTCAAAAGTATATTTTTTATTTCCTTGTCTTTGGCCTTGTTCTCTAATTTGTTATCTCTATTCAGACATCTAACGGGAAGTTCACAGATTGTGAAAAGGTTTGGTATTTGCAATCCATGACTAATTCACTTCTTCCGTTTGTGGAACAAATTCGTGAAGAACAAAGTCATGAGCATGAGATTGAAGCTAAGATACAAGGTTTTAAGCTTTAGCTCTGTGTTTTTATTTTTTATTTTTTTACTTAACTTTTGAGACATCACTAACTAATCTCTCATGTCAGGAAAATCTTGTTCTGAGATTAAGATACCTCAAAGTACTTGTAGTGACGATGAACGTATTTATTGGTATTGTATCTGTCCCTTTGCCTAATATATACTATAGCATGTTTCCTTCTATATTTTACAAGATCTTTTATTTTAATTTTTTTTGTTCTTGGAGCAGTGATCATTGTGCCACGTCTATTGTTGATCTTTATAGAAGCTGCCCCAACTGTTCGTTTGAAATCTGTCTTACTTGCTGTCAAGAAATACGAAATGGAAGTATTTCACCCCGGCCTGAAATGAAGTTTGAATATGTTAATAAGGGCATTGAGTACATGCATGGTGGTCATCCTCAACCAGTATATTGTGATTTAGGGACTTCAGAGGGTACTAATGAGATATATACTGATTGGAATGCTAACAGTGATGGAAGTATTAGATGTGCTCCAAAAGAAATGGGGGGTTGTGGTGACTGTGTATTGGAGCTGAAGTGCATACTTCCAAATGGACAGATTTCTAATTTGGAAGCCAAAACTCGTGACATGCTGAAGAATTTTTGCAAAATTGAGCCCAAAACTCTTCAAAAAGAAGCAGCACTAAGCAGCAATTCTATGATAAGAGCGTCTTTTAGAGATGGCACGAATGATAATAACATATACTGTCCAGTGTCAAATGACTTGTCAGAAGAAGGGTTATTTCTCTTCCAACAACATTGGATTAAAGGTGAACCAATCATAGTTCGGGATGTTCTTAAACAAGGGACTGGTCTGAGTTGGGAGCCAAAGGTCACTTGGCGAGCATTATGTGAAAATTTGGTTTCAGGGAACAGCTCAAATGCGTCAAAAGTGAAGGCCATTGATTGCTTGTCTTGTTGTGAGGTTTGCTTCTATCATCCTTTTTGTGCTTTTATACTAACATTTCCCCACAAAATCATTGTCATAAAATAACTATCTTTGAATTGGGTAGGTGTAAAAGCATGTCATATTATATTCCTTTTATATTGTAATGGACAGTAGTTAGTTTATTTACAGTAATCATGTCTTTTTCTTATTCATTTCCTTCTTAATGTTAAGAATAACAATTTTACTTTGTATTTCCTACATATAATATTAGAACTCTGATTAACACCCTTCTAAACCTTTGCAGGTAGAAATTCTCATTCGTGATTTCTTTAAAGGTTATACGCAAGGAAGAACATATATGAATCTCTGGCCAGAGATGCTCAAGCTAAAAGACTGGCCCCCCTCTGACAAGTTTGAAGATGTTTTGCCCCGGCATTGTGATGAATTTATCCGTTGTTTACCATTTCAAGAGTACAGTGATCCTCGAGCTGGAATCCTCAACCTTGCTGCAAAGTTACCAGCTCATGTCCTAAAGCCTGACATGGGTCCTAAAACCTATATTGCATATGGGACTAAAGAAGAACTTGGCAGAGGGGACTCTGTAACAAAGCTTCACTGTGATATGTCTGATGCGGTATGATACCTTGTAACATATAATTTCTATTATTTAAAGCCTTGTTAGAAACTACATTATATTTGTGCATTGAATTCAAAATCCTAGTTTTCTTCATGTTATGCTGGTGCTTCTTAAATAATTTTTTTAATTGTTCTTGTTTGTTCTTTGTTGAATTTGAGTCATTCCTTCGGTTGCAGAAATTATAGCTTTACTTTCCGTAGTTTAAAATGTTGTTTTTATATGGTTGAAACTTGGAATTTATAGTTTGTTAATATGGGTAACCATATTGTAAGATGGCAAATGATTATATTCTGTTAGAGAATGGATGAAACTTCTAATTAATCTAAGGAATTTTTTATTTTGCAAAATGCAAATATTATGCTCTTTTAATAACAGATAATATATTTCCATCTTTAGAATTTTTCTCTATATCTTGTATCAGGTATCAAACGCTAGCACATTTACTTTAATTTTTATTTCTAATTTCTTGTTCAATAATTTCCACAGGTGAATATTTTGACCCATACAGCTGAGGTTACATTAACTGATGAACAGCACCCTGTTATTTCAAAATTAAAGAAAGCACACAAGGCCCAAGATGAGAAAGAGTGTCATGCTCAGGTTGCTGAGTGCCTGAAGCAGTGCCATGGAAAGATATTTCCAAATGATGTGCCTGCTATCTGTAAAGAAACAACAGAAACAGGTGGTGCTCTTTGGGACATCTTTCGGAGGGAGGATACTGAAAAGTTAGAAGCATATCTACGAAAACATTCTAAAGAATTTAGACATACTTATTGCTGTCCAATTCAAAAGGTATTGTTATATTTGTCTTATATTTGTGCTTATCGTTGCTTCTTATGCTTTGGTGTTCATTAATTTCTATTCTGGTTAGGTTGTCCATCCAATTCATGACCAATGTTTTTATTTGACTTTGGAGCACAAGAAGAAGCTGAAGGAAGAATTTGGTTAGTAGTTAGTTCATAGAATTGCAAACAACTTGGGCAATGCCTACAATTAGTTATTTACCCAAATCTTAACTTTCAGGTGTAGAACCTTGGACGTTTGAGCAGAAACTTGGAGAGGCAGTATTTATTCCTGCTGGATGTCCACACCAAGTTAGGAATCTCAAGGTAAAACATCTCTTTGACACATTTTGGATTGCCTCATTATCACATTTTTATTTATTGTACCCCTTTAACTCTAATTAAAATAATGGAAATCTTGCAGTCATGCACAAAAGTTGCTTCAGATTTTGTGTCTCCTGAGAATATTCATACGTGCTTGCGATTAAAGGATGAATTTCGTCGTCTTCCTAGGAATCACAAGGCGAGGGAAGATAAGCTAGAGGTGATTTTCTTCTATAACGTATTTCCTTATCTACTTTTATCCTCCCTCCTCTCTTACTTAGCTTCAACCTACTTAAGTTGTAGAAGAAAATGTGATGTTAGCCAACATTTTCTTATTTTATGTTTGTTTATGGTGGATGATTTTTAATGAAACAGATAAAGAAGATGATCTTGTATGCTGTAGATCAAATAGTCAAGGAATTAGAAGCATTGATGGAGTGTTCTTGAGACTGGCCTATATGCTGCTTCCATAGCTGTTATGATTTTTTTAACCTCATAGTTTAGATTTTTATTCAGATAGAAAATTCTGTGTTGGGTAATTTTTCATTGGAGGCTCAATTTGATTTTTTTTTCCTTGTCATTCAATCATGTATATGTATACATACACAAATAAATAATTTTCTCTCCATCAGTCACGGTCTTCAAATTAAACTCACTCTCATATGCCTGAAGGGAAGAATGCTAACACAGTGACGAATAGCATCACATATATTTGCCAATGCCCATGAAGCTGGTTTCCTCACCTGAAGTAAGAAAAACTCTGAATTCCTGCTTTAGTAGCAAAAAAGTGTATGACGATGTATGGGGTTTAAACTCAAGCTGATCTTATTGAGATTAGGGCATCACGAGTGTTAATCTCAACAGCATGGATGAACATGTCAAGTACCTCTGCACTACAGAGATTATAGAACTTTTTAGTTTTACCATGATGAATCCGATACAAAAGATTTATATAAGATATCATAACATTCAAACTACTACCTCTTGTGGAAAACAAGATGGTCAACAATTATGTTATTTACAACTTTAGCCAGCAGGCAATTCCCATCAATATGGTCAACAATTATGTTATTAACACACAATACATGAAAAAGGAACTTTCTTGCACTTCCTTTAAGTTTGTTATGGACCTGATAAAGGCCTATATTTTAGAAGGTCTGATAAAGGACAACACAAACAGGAAGGGAATGATTCTATCCAGATAGCTAAGCAACCCATATTCTAGAAGGCTCACATACATTACCCACAAGTAACTCCTATAAATAAGAGGTAAACCCTAAAGGTACGTGCGCTTTCTTTCCGACTGTTATGCTGTTACTATGCACACACACCCCATTGGCTAACGCCGTTAATAGTATTATGTGCACACTGGTCTGCTTGACTCAAGGGTATCTCTTCCATAGATACTTTGGAGAGGGCACTAGATCCAAAAATAACATACCAGCCTATCGGGATGGACATCTCTGTCCTAAGGACATAACAAAGTTAAATACACTAACTAAACTTATTTTCTTCAAAACTAACGAAGTCATTATTTCATCAAATCATCGTTAAAATAAAATAAAATCTATAATCAACAATTTGATAGTCTAATATTAAATTCATTTTTCCATCACTAAAAATAAAGTAGAATCCAAGCTGATCCAAATAGGATATAAATTTCAAGTTCCTACTTAAAGAGGCCATATATAGGAAGTTCATTTCAAAATAAACTCATATCCTGGCATCAGAAATTAAGCAAACATCTCCTACTGACTCCACGGTAACTTCCAAATTAGACAATGCCAATTATATCTCTCCCACTAGAAAAAAATGTTCAAGAGTACTCTCTATGTTAACTACTAGCTAACTTTCATGCATTGTCATATCAAGATCAAAATTCGTAAAGAAAAAATCTAGATCTCATGCATTTCCATTCATTATAATTCAATCCAGCCCACTTTTGAACATTAGCATGTTATTGTATACGGCAAAAGTGTATTTATCACATAAAATACAATAATATTAATTATGGGCTATTAAGCAATTTCAACAAATAATTTTGTATATATAAACAATACTTTTGGCAGAGAATATAATACATAATTATTTCACATTATTTAAAAAATTTATCTTTGCTTACCAAAAAAATAAAAAAAATCATCTCCATGTAAGTTTCAAAATTTGATGCATGAAATAACCTCTTTTAGACAGGTAATTGCAAATAATAATTTTTATCAATAAGGAACTCTGACAACTTATAAAATGTGTTTCCAACATTCATATTGCATTTACAAAACTACAATTTATTGCACAAATTCCAATCCCTAATATCAAAAATTATATACATTAGCTCACTAATCAAACTTAAATGAAAGAGTATAAAAAACTATGCTAAATTAGGGAGAATAATTCGTAGCATTATAATCACCATAATCTATAATAATTTTTCATTAATTAAAATAAAAAATTAAAATATGTATTTCAAGAACATTTAACAAAAAATTATCTAAACATGCTTACAAATTGATTGATAGAAAAAATTAATAGAAAAGTATAATCTTAAGGAAAAACAGAAATCATTTGACGAAACTACATGACAAGATACAATTTCAATTGAAGCAAGATATTATAATGAAGCCAACATAATAGTACATTCCTCTTCGAGCAGAATGCACAAACCAAGCCCAGAATCTCATATGAGTTTTAATTAATGAGCACAACAAGAAGTCATAATAAGGCCAACATAATACTACATTCCCCTTTGGGCACAATGCAAAATCTAAGGTCTAAGCCAAACTCAAATGAGTTAATCAGTGAACACAACATTGGGTTCACAACATTCCTATACCAATGAGACTCCAATAACTTCATCTACAATCTTAAAGAAAAGTTGCTTAATTAGTGAGCCTATACTGATTTCTTAGATTTACCCCTTTTGGGCAGACATATCACATAGACCGATGCACCCCCAATAACTTCATCTCAAATAAATTCACAAATTCCCAATTATAAGACACAATTACTCTCTTTGAGCAGAAATTTGCATGAAATAACCAGAATTATTTCTCAAATTTACAAAGAAATTTGTACAAACCAATATAAGCAATCTCGCTTTGACAGTAATTACACAGTAATTCATGAAAACTCTTGCATATGAATTAAATTTCCCTTGTCCAAAATGAGGATATACATTGGCCATAAGAATTTGTATAACCGTTAGTGTTTATAAAAAGTAATGCATTCTCAAATAAGTTTGTCACTTAAATAATTCCAGCGAAAACATACAATTTGCTAAATAAAATATTAGAGCACAAATTACAGGCTCAAAATACAATATTTCACATTGAGCTGAAATAAGAGTGAATGTCATTATTGTAGGTAAAATAATCTACTTTAATTTTTCAATGTATTTTTATTTACCTAAAAAATAAAAATATTATATAAATGTAAAAAAATATATATATATTTATTGCAGCGGAAAAATTATATCTACTCCCGAGATCAAGAAAATAAAATTGCAAGTAAAATTTCCCTAATCACAAAAAAAGGCTAGAGCTTCTAAAAAAAAGGAAATTCTCAAAATTTCACCAAAATGTGTAACCGTATCGAAAAATTCTCATTCCCTTTCAATATCATCGATGTGACCCTGACTCATGCTAAATTTGTTACCTTTGATGATATATATATCTCCAGATTTACAATCTAACATATTAACATTTCAAGTACACAATCAACATATGCCTTCTAAGATAAAGCCAATAAAGAACATGATCTATCACGATGAATTTCAATCCTAGAACAAATGAAGTTTCTTGTAAATTTATCATGTCAAAAAACCCAATTTTTCTTAAAGACTAGAATAAATCATATATAACACCGAGTCACCGACTAATACACTCTCTACTAAATTGATGTTAAGTGTATAAAATATGATAAATGGGTAAATTTTAAATAATGGGAGAGTGACATTTGGATTCTTATTTCTCATATTTGGTAGAAAAAAATCTAAAAACTCTCCTGAAATTTTTACATTCCCAAAATTTAATTTTACATACAAGAATCTCAACTCAAAATATCATTGAATTTGTGATATTTCAAAAATCCTAAAAGGTGAAAAAATATTAACCCAACATTTCCGAAAATATTTTAACCTACTAAACAGATTTTTGGTAATATTTTGACAAAATTCATTTTCCCATTATATTTCAAAAATTATGATTCCCGAATAAAAAAAATATTCTTCTACCAAAAAAATATCATCTGAGTTTGTCCAACATCTATTACAGAACATCTAGTAAATTTTTAAGGGACATGTCACGGATAATACTCAATCAAACTAGTTTACCATGTAAGAAACCATCATTAAAACAGGTAAACTTGGTTGCACGTTGCACGGATCATTACGCTCGTGAATAGCAAATTTTAAGGACTGACTTTGCAGCACAACAAACTATTTGTCCACAAATTATACATATACATGTCGATATTTTAGGGTAGAGTAATTTAGAGTTTTAAGTTTTAACATCACTCCGTTAACTATATTGCTACAAGTAAAAGCTAATAAATGACATACTTGGATCATTTGAAGTTTTTTTTTCTTTAAAAAAAAAAAAAAACAAAACATAGATGGTGCAATCAAATCGACAACACTCCATACCACCCACTTAAAATTTAAGAGAAAAAATAAATAAAAATATTAAATAAAATGAAATGAAATACATGGGATGATATTATTCTTTTTTATTTATCTTTTGTTATGTATGGAATCATAACATTTTAGTGTTAATTTTTTTTAGCAATATTTATTAACTAATTTCATATTTTAAAATTAACTGAATCAATGAACATTTCAATTTAATTAATTTTATGAGTCCATTGTGTTCATGATGATTAATATCTTTTGATACTATACTTAATTGGGCAGCATATTAATATTTGATTGAACTCCATGAATGGACTCAATAAACACACTATTAATTAGAATTATGTTAGATTTCTTCCTCAACCTATATATATTAAGGGTAAGTCCAATGAATTATAATAGTTCTACAAGTCAATGAGCATAAAATTTTAGGGGACAAACTAAAATTCTTCCATTATTTGATCAAATCATCGTACACAAATTCCTCTCTAATTATTATTGATATATTGTGTTTTATATATGGCTTTATGCTTCGATCCTGGTGTTAATTTTATTTTCGAAAATTCTTAAGAAAATATTGAACCCTTAATATTTTTCATTTCCCAGGAATATGGATGTTCAAAAAAACCAAATGATCCAAACCAATCTATAAACTGAACCAAACCAGTTCCAAAAATCGATTTTTATAAAAAATTTAAAAAACCAGTCCAGTTTTTTAATTTTGGTTTAGGTTTGGTTATCCATTTTCACAACGATTTGGATATCCAAAATAACTAAACCATATCCATTTTTTAATTATACTTTTATTGGATTTATTATGTTTACCTCTTTTTTTCTCGTTGATATTTTATGAGAAAATGTGAGTTAGAATAGAAAATTGCATTTTGTGTCTAGAAAACTCAAATATGGTTTTTCATATGGTGGGTTTGGTTTCTACTAAAATTATTGATAATGGAGTTTTATCTTTATGTTTTTGCTTATTGTGAGCATATTTATGGTTAAAACAAGAATTTCCATGATTGTGAGCATCACTTCTATATGAATGAATCTATGATTGATGGCTTCAATAGTGGGTCTGCTCATATTTAATCAAAATAGCCTAGATATTTTTAGCAAAAAATATATATAGGGCCTTCTCATGTTTAATCAAAATAATCTACATTTTTTAGCAATAAATAAATAAGGTATTTTTTATTTTTTTTAAAAAAAATAGCACATCTCATCAAAAACCGATTTTGAAGTTGTTATAAAATCGGTTTTGATCTTGATAACCGGTTTATAGTTCATAACCGATTTTGATATAAAATCTGTTTTGAATAAAAGAGAACAAAGGGGATAATAATAGGTGATTAGAAGAGCCACATATCACGATAGCTGAGAGGAGCAAATTTTCACAATTACATCTTGCATGTGTAGTTAGAAATTTAGAATTACTTAAAGGTCACATAATAATTGTAATTTGTAACACTTCAGAAAGAATATTAGAATGAAGTTTTCTTTGCAAGAAAGAGAAAAAAAAGGGAAAGAAGGTTGGAAAACTAGATTATTAGAAGGCCATACACTTATATTTGATAATTGATAGGAGATTCGAGTATCAAAATGAAATAGCTAGTTCCAAGGGTTTCAAAATTAGTCAGCCAGTGCCCAGTCATGTAGACTTCACACTCTTGTACGCTTCTGGTCTGTTGTATTGGTGTCCTGCCTCGGCCTCCTTTCATGGCACTTCGGTTTACCAACGTGAAAAAGAACTACTTGCGTGAGTAAAACAAGGCATCGACAGAAGTTGTTTCTCAGTGATGCTTGAAAGGGATATGTTTTCAGTTGTACTGAAGGAAAACAATAAACACAGCTTTAGGGTCCGTTTGAATTACTTAAAAACAAAGTTCTGGAGAGGAAAAAACTCTTCGTCCAAAGTTTGATGTTAAAAAATAAGGGAGGGTTATATTCACTATCTGTTAATCTTACTATCTTTACTACTAAATTATCACCGTTAGATTCATTTTTAATATAATGGCTCATATTTATCCCTTATAATCCCAATTTTCCCCTCACTCATCCTCTCTCTCTTTCTCTCTTTCTCTCTCTTGTCTCTCCAAATTCCTCTCTTCATCGTTGCTTTTCTTTCTTTTCTTTTTTTTAAATTTCTTTTGTCACCATTCATCGCTCTCCATGAACGATGGCGAGGAGCAACAAACTCAGGCGGAAAACTCTTTTTCACGGCAATGCATGCCAGCAAGCATCACGCCCCTGGTAAATGTTTTAGCTTCTTCTAAGAACTTTGAACATTATTCTAAGATAAATAGTAAATTGGGGTTGGTGTGGCAATATCAAACTGAATTGTCAAAGAGTCACTGATTCATGAACTATAAGAAACTTAAAAAATTACTTTGAACTTAAAATACTTTTGGCTACAGTAAGTATCATAGTTTGTCTTATTCCAATGTAAATTCAGGGAATACGAGCCCAAATGTTAAAGGTGTAATAGACAAGTATTACACCACAAGGTTAAAATTACTATTGAATTAATTATTATCGACTTTTGTTCTTCAAGATTGGAGTTGCAGGAAAAATTGCATATACACGAGAACCGAGCATTAATTATTTCAACACTTTGAAATTGAAAGTGTTCGACGAGGATTGAAAGAGAAAGGGAGACCCTTCTAGTTAAAATGATACTTGCTTTTGAAATTAGTTAGTAAATTAGTTAACGTAGCCCTCTAGTTAACCCATTGTACCAAATGATATGAAAGTAGTATTCCCTTTGTACTGTGTTTTTTTTTTTAGTTATATCTCATAGATTTTGACTATATAATTGTCACTTGTTTATTTCAACGAAGGTCAATATGGAAGATGATCCAACTAATTATATTGACTTCAGTCATGATTGCGTGTCAAATGAAATGGAATACGACCGAGTAGGAAATGAAATACATGATGAAATGGAAGATGATATATCAAATGACTTGCCTAACAATATGTCAATTGTCATTCCATTATCACCGACAAAGAATGCTAAAGTTTCCATTGAGGTGGGAATGGAATTTCCCGAATGGAAGGATATAGTAAACTTATATACAGCATTTGGTAGGATAAGAGGATTCGGGATCCGGAGACGAACATCCAGGGAGGACTACGTGAAGCTAACATGCATTAGAGAAGGTCATCCACAAACTAAAAAGGAAGAAAATATGGGTAAATTGTGTGAGGTCAAGTCAAGGAGAACATCATCGTCACGTATAGGATGTGAAGCTTGTGTCAAGGCTTCTAGGAATAAAAAAACAAATATGTGGAGATATAAATCTCTAATAAGGTATGCTGCTTCATCTTATGCTCTACTGTTATTAAAAAATGTTCTATTTTTTGTAGGTAGAATTTACAATATTCCTATGAGTTTGCAGGAAGATTTAACTTTGAGTTTGTTGGATAAGTGCCAGAAATCACTTTATGTCATCAAGGGGATTATGGAAAGCACAATAGATGATTAAGTGACACTTTTTGAGGCTTTATATCTTTTTGAGTTTGTTGGATAAGTGCCAGAAATCACTTTATGTCATCAAGTGGACACTGCCAAGCATGCTGCGGAAGTTGTTCAAAATCCCAATGTACATAAACAGTTATGAGATAGGTCAATGTCAGAATGATGGAATTAAAAAAAATAGTTAAGCAGATTTGATTTTAGATAAAAAGAGATGCAACTGCCATTGATGGTGAATCTAATGATGCAGAAATGAAGTTTTAGTTCTAAATTTTGATGTTTAACTTATATTCATTTTTGGATCTATGAGTGTGCAATAAGCATATCTCTAGGCTTCTTCTGTTGTCCCTTGCCTTTTCTCCAAACAACAGAAACACATTCGGTTTTCCATTTGTGTGGTTTTAGTTATTTTAGTTTTGAAAGTAATTGACCTTTTAACAGGGTTTTTTTCGTGGAAGAGAGGGTTCTTGCATGCTCATGCTTTAAAATAGTCTGATAAAAAAAAATCTGCAATAGTTACAACTATCATATTGATTCAGCATCCTTCCAGGTTTCTTCAATGGAGAAAAAGGGTTACCCTTTATACAAGCTTTCAAAAAAAAATTTAAAAACCAGAAAAAAAAGGGTAAAAATTCTATTGAGAGGTGGACCTGGTTAAGGTTTTTTAACAATAAGGTGCACATTAACATTTTTATCATGATTTTTTGAACAACTCAAGCAATAAAATTAATAAAAAAATCAACCCCATCTTTGAAAGCTCTTTCTCACTATAGAATTCAGACAGATCAAAATAGTTTACTTACAGAACTCTCAAGAAGCGCAATTGAGATAGGAAGTCAGGCACGGCCCCAGTCAAACTGTTGTTTGATAAATCCCTAAAATGGGAAAAAATAATGTTACTAAACTTTAGGAGCAGGAATCAATTTGTTATTATCAACTATATAGCTTGTTATTTGTATCTGATAGATTCAGTAACTTACAAATATCTATCCAATTCAGATTGGATATGCCAGGAGCTATATTTCCAATTAAACCACTGGAAGATAAGTTCCTAAAAACATGATTGTAAAGTTCATGAATTTTATTTAGATAAAACAATAAAGTTGCAGTTAAAACTAAACTATGGGATCAGTGTATATGTATGTCATGCCAAACTTACAAGTATATGATCCTTGGTGAACCAGATCCAGCATAGCTACAGTTAAGACCATCCCACAAGTAAGCCAGTGGAGTACAAGGATCTCCTTAGTTTCTCTTGATCCCATATATTGATTGTTAGTTCCAACATCATTTTCCCTTTTAGTGTTAGTTCCATGATATCACTGTGTTATATACTTACATTGTAAAATGACTCACCTGATCATTTCACCATTCCTTAAGCCTACATCAAACCTCGCCAATAGCTCCAGAGAGTTAACTAGATAGGCATCACTGTTAAGAACTCTAAGCTCTAAAACTGAAATAAAAGGTGTACCCTTGTTGGTGTTAAATAGGCAAACATGAACATAATCTCATGAAGCAGCATAAATGATTTCCTTGGTTATTACACTGGATGCATCCTCAAACACCACTGATTCCCACCATTTGGCTCCAAGATAGATATCAAATTGGGGAAGAAAGTCTTTGCCATCATAATTTCCATACATGAAACTGGCCCTGACTAAATATTTCTTGCTACTTCCTTGAGGACCAAGAAGGGTATAGCAATTCCTGGTTCCTCGAACCGTTTCCGCTTCACTGCAAACTCGCTTTTGGCACTTAAATTTGAATCTGGTTTCATTACTTTATATGCATATAAATATTTATAAATATATATTTGTATCTTTTGTGCGTGTTACGCTTCTAACATTCCAGGACTGCCTATCAAGGGAAGCCTTATATTTAGGTGATATGGTGTGGCTTTCACCAGTGCCTGTGAAGTTGACATCCGAAGTGTAATTGATTGCAGTAGTTTCATCTATGTAGCTTTGTTCATCCACAAGTCCACAGTCAATACTAATGAAGCCTATAAAAGGTGTAAGCATAAGTTCTCAGGACAAGAAGCAATCCTAGTATTCAGAATAACGAGATGAGACAACTGAACCTGATTGATTCCGGGCATGAACAATGATAAGAAGTGTCAAAGAAAGTTGAAACACGAAAAGTAGGCAGTGTCCTAATGCCATTTCTGAATTTTGTGTATAGAATTGAAAAAAACTTGTTACAGACTCAATCTGATAATGGATGTTGAAACCTCCTGGTTATGTTTTTGGACTAGTAAGCACCTCCACGAGATTGAAGAATTGAAGTAAACAAGCCATTTACAAGATATGATTGAGCTTAATCATTCAAAGATGATATTAGTTTTAAACTTTTAATCTCAATATGGGTGCTATTGAAGTCAAACCTTCACCCCTTTTTTTGACTATTAGAAACTTCCGAATTGAATTGTCCAAATTGCATATGCAATTTTCTTTGATTCGTTTGTTATTGGATTTCTAGACTTGCATGCATATTTGTCAATTAAGTACAGCAAATTTTGGCTCGAGATTTTATTTTATTTTTATTTAATGACAAAAAATACTCGTACCCATTTGACAAATTGATAAACCAAACTGAATTCAATTCTCTGCACCATACTTGACCCAAATTTTCAAACATCCTGCGATTGCTAATTTTATTTATCCATTGTTGGTGTTGAAATCAAGAGCAATTTCACACCTAGTTCCTCTGCAACTTCGGACCAGGAGAGGAATCTAGGTAATACCGTGACTATGTTTCTCGTCTGCCATAACGCGGCCTACAAAATTCAGCAACCTAGGGTCCTAGTCTGTTTTTAATTAGACATAATTTGTGCGGGGAAAATCAATTGCTCTTGATTTGATCATAAAATAAACTTGTTTGGGAGCGGTTTTCATGTCTCATGGAAGCCAGAATCATATTTGAAGATGTAACAAGTGGGTACAACACATTTCATAAATTAAAACACCATAGACCGCAGGTTGGAAGACTCAAGCCTGAGTTTGTTGCTCCTCGCCGTCGTTCATGGAGAGCGATGAATGGTGACAAAAGAAATTTAAAAAAAAAAAAAAAAAAAAAAGAAAGAAAGAAAAGCAACGATGAAGAGAGGAATTTGGAGAGAGAAGAGAGTGTCTGTGCAGTCCTGGACGTAGAGAGAGAAAGAGAGAGAGGATGAGTGAGGGAAAAATTGGGATTATAAGGGATAAATATGAGCCATTAGATTAAAAATGAATCTAACGGTGATAATTTAGTAGTAAAGGTAGTAAGATTAACAAGTAGTAAATATAACCCCTCCCTAAAAATAATCATGAAAAGGACAAAGCTAAGGATGAAGTACTAAAATATTTGTCAAAAGAAGTTGTGTTGTACCTCAGCTAAGTCCTGTTCTTTTATGCTGTTCCTCAGGTCCATCAAGTGCAACCTTATAAAAGGAATCGGGATATATACAATAATCTGCATCAGTCATCAACATCTAGTGGTCCTCTACATGCTCTATTCAAATAAACCACCTTCAGTTGTCCATTAATGCTATGCAGGACATCACATATGCCAACAAAGTACACGTTTGATTTGTCACCAGCAATGAATTCATATACCCTGTTGTTCACTTCAATAAAACTGACACCAGGTACCTTTTCCACACCTTTGTCCCGCATAACCTTCCTTACCATCTGAGCTTCACTCCACCTACCAAGAGCAGCACAGGTATTGGACAAGAGTGAGTAATTCCCACAATGGTGAGGCTCCAACACTACGAGATGACGCAAAGCTTCTGCTGCTAGCTCAGCATCACCACATCTAGTTGAAGCAGCAAGAAGGGATCCCCATATAGCTGCATTTGCTTCAAAGGGCATCATCCTAACTAGTTCTTTTGCTTCTTGAAGATAGCCACCACGACCAAGCAAATCAATCATGCAGCCGTAGTGCTCAATCTTTGGTTCAATCCCATATTTGGACCTCATAGACGCGAAATAATCGCGTCCCACCTCAACCAAACCAACATGGCTACAAGCCGAAAGAATGGCGATAAAGGTGACTTCATTCGGCTTGACTCGAGCCTTCTCCATGCAAGAAAATACATGAAGTGCCTCCTTTCCTAAACCATGTAAAGCAAACCCAGCAATCATTGTTGACCATGTTATAACCGTTTTATGCTTCATATTCTCAAACACATGGAGTGCTTTACTTATGTTCCCTGATTTAGCATACATATCTATGAGAGAGTTATAAAGAGGAACAATCTTACGCAACCTATTCTTCTCAATGTAGTTATGAATCCATTCCCCTAACTGAAAAGCACCCAAATCAGCACAAGCAGAGAGAACGGCCAAAATTGCAATTTCATCTGGCTGCACATTCTGTAACTGCATTCTGCGGAAAAGCATGATAGCTTCATTAGGATTATGACTCTGTGTGTAACCTGAAATAAGTGTTGTCCATGAAATAACATCTTTCTCCCTCTCAGGCATAAAATCAAACAAGTTGCGTGCATTAGCCACGTCACCCACTTTAGCATAACCTGCAATCATGGCATTCCAGAGTGGAACATGTTTCAAAGCAACACCATCGAAGAGGTTCCGAGCAAAAGAAACGTTCCCACAAGAAGAATACATCTGAACGAGGGAAGTTTCCACGCTGTGATGTGAGTCCAAGCCAGCAACAATAGCTTGGGAATGAATCTGCTTGCCAACGACGACGTTTGATGAGGAAACAACGGCCTTCAAAACGAAAGGGAAAGAGTAAGAGTCGGGTCGCAAACCAAGCATGCGAATGGTGTTGAATAGAGAAATGGCACGTGTGTAATTTGCAGAGGATAGAGCCCATATGGTTGTGTTGTAGAGAAAGATACTGGGTCGGTGATTGTAGATGAAAACAGAATAAGCATAAGAGGAAAACCCTAAAGAAGAACAAGTGTATATGAATCGGGAGAGTAAGATGTCATCTTGATCCAAACCTCTTGTAAACATGAAGCATTGGGTTTGTTGAATATGGTTCAAATTGGAGCAATGACAAAGTAGCTGTTGAATGTGTCCGCGTGCGTGTTCTAATGGTGGAAGCGAGGAGGAGAAGAAGAAGGAAGAGGGAATCCATGTCCATTGCGATCGTCTTACATCATGCAGCTTTCGAATCAATGCCAGATTCATAGATTAAGATGACGACAATTTATATCATTAATATATGCTTAACTTATGTGTGCGTGCGTGCTTTATGTATCAAATATACAAATAGATGAAAGTGCAGATACAATGTAGCTTAGAGAAGACAGTGTGATCTTTCTGTTTCTGCTGTAATTCGTAACTATTTGAAATAACGAGTGGCATTACTACATTCTGTTGATTTGAGTAAAAATAGAGTAGAATCAGTTGACTGTTGTTTTTGTGTTATAAGTACGGCTCACTTCCTAATGTTTTTTTGCATACCATAAAAAAAAATTGTAATTTATTTAAAAAATAAAAAAATTCAGAAGTCAATTATAAGAAATACACTTCTTATTCTTAACGTTCAATAAATTACAAAACGAAAATTAAAAAGTTATTTATTGGGTAATTAGCTTTTCAACATTATAAAAACCAATATATCTTGGTAAATAAATTTAGGGGTTAAATTTTCTATAGCGGCATCAGATAAACCAATATATTTTCATAAATAAATTTAGGGGTTTAATTTTCTGCAGCGAAATTAAAGAATATATGTCTGTCTCAGAAACTAGTGGTGGAGCCACGTAGAACTTGGGGGTAGAGGCACGAGCTAAATTTTAATAAATTATATTTATTATATATAATTAATTATAATTTGGCATTATCTAAAAATTAAAATATATTTGTTGAGGGATTTAGCGGCATAATACATCTCACCAAACAACTCTTTTGATAAGTTGTATTAAGTTACGTGTTCAATTCCCACTAGTATAAAAAAAAATTAATAAATTAAAAAATATTTAATAAAATTATAACTCTTCTTGGCGCTACCTGCTCAGGTACTTAGTATTTAATATAATTTAAATATATTATGATATAAACTAACTAAAATAAAAAAAATACACATAAATATTTTTGGCTCAGACTCCACCACAGGCAGAAATATTCTTTTTTTTTTTAATGTAACCCACTAATTTCTTTTTTTTTAAAGTTAGCACATAGAATATTCCTGAAAATATATTGTGTGGCAGAAAAACTATTTATGCAATAAATGCAAGATAGTTTTCTGATAAGTTTATTTTTTGGTAACATTTTTTAAAATAAATTTAACATGCCCACAACTTATCTGCCTCAAGGTCACTATTAATTTTGCATCATTCTTATAATTAAAATCCATCTCACACAGAAGAAATAAATTCTATATTTTAATGCATCTAAAAGGATAAAAAGGGTTTAGAATTTGGGGAAATTAAGGGAAGTGGCATGGTGGATTCACTTGGAGAGTTGGCATTTGTTCAGCTTATATAGTTAAATTATGAGTTGGCATTTGCCTGAGAATTGGCTCGAGCTTGACGGGCCAAACCTTGGTGCATTAAGAGCAGATTTGCATATTAAGTGTTGTTGATTTTTGTTTGTTCACGGAGGATTTGAATTCAAAATCATTGATTGAGTTTAAACAAGCCATTATCAGTACGGGTGTTAACGTGCCGAACCAAGCTGAGCTTTGTCTTAAAAGGTTAAGCCTGTATTTAATTGTGTCAGTCTGATTAAGCCTGTTACCTATTATAAATTTTATTATCTGCATGTGGCTTGACTTATTTACAAAAAATAAAAGTCTGGTTTAGCTTGTTTAAAAAAAATAAGATAACAAAAATTTATCCAAACAGAATATACAATCAACAGCCCTAGTAATTCCATAAATATTCATAAATTCAATATATATTCAAACAATATACTATAGAACAAAATCATTCAAAAAATCTGTTTAACCAATCAAATGGGGTGAAATGGATTAAGGAGAGAGAGGGAGAGGGCTATGGCAAGTAGTATAAAAAATATAAAATAAAAATAAAAATTAATATACTAGGCTAGCATGAGAAGCTCTAAGGCCGAGCTTTTGAATTGGAACCTGAGACCTTTTTATTAAACGAGCTTTTATACAAGTCCAAGTTGGGTTCCAACAACTAATTTTAGACATATAAGCTCAGGCTTTCACGAGCCGAGCCAAAAGCCCCTGTTGAGATATATAAAACCATTAATGTAGCATCACCCAACAGCTTAAGCTTTTGGGTTAAATTGGTTCTTTACATGGTATCAGAGCCTCGTGTCCCGGGTTCGATTCTCACCGCCTCCACTTTCTTTCAAGTGGAATTTCTTTGTTCGCACATGTAAGTGGATCTATGCATTGTCCACCCTTCAAGCCCAATGGGCTCTCGTGTAAGGGGGCGTGCTGAGATATATAAAACCATTAATGTAACCTCACCCAACAGCTTAAGCTTTTGGGTTTATTTTTTTTTTTAAGAAAAAAAAAAACCCTTCAAATAACATCACATTTGAAGAAAAAACAAAAAAACAAAATTCAATTCAGAGACAAGAATTAAAGGACAGGATTTAGAGATTGAAAGTGAAATAAAGAAGCGAAGCTCCTCTAACAGCATAAGCACAGAAGCAGGTTCGTCCCCCTCTGTCCTTCTATTGTCGTTCACTTCCTCTACCAAGTAGCCATGACCCTACTGAGTCATTAGCCTCGTGTCAATTTAATTCTCAGTATTGTTATATTGATTATTCCCAAAACGACATCGTTTTGATATTGAAATTTTAAAAAAGTATAAATATAAAGACCATTATAACCTTGAAATAAATTAAAATTATAAAAACACCATAATTTCCGTCCAAAACAACGTCGTATTGGGCGTACTGCAGATAACTTATCTGCAGTAACTCCAGAAAAAGTGAACCTTCTTTTATATAATATGGACGTTTTTCAGACTCCGACACATTTCGATATATGGTCAATTTTTTGTAACACACAGCATATTTCGACATAGGTCCAACATGTGATTAACATCTTTAGACAAGCAATTAACGTTCATGCAGATCTAAATGGTAAAAGATTTTATTTTATCTTTTTAACTAAACATAAAAAATTAATTTATAAATCAAATATTTTCTATTATGGAATCTGAGATGAAATGTTAATAAGATATGAAAAATTATTTTTGCTTTATATTTATATATGGAATTTGAATATTTGATTGGTTATTTGACTTTTTATGAGTTGCTATATGTATTAAATGTAAACTCTATTATATATATTAAAAATATTATTTAAGGGAAAGGTTATATTTACGACATATTTTCGTTTACAACTTCTTACAATCCTATCTTAACCGTTGATTTCCGCCAATGAACGGTTAAGATTGTCGCAAATTAATTTATTAATTAATTATTAATTCACAATAAATGACAACCGTTGATTGACGAAAATCAACGGTTAAGATATGGTTGTAAGAGTTTGTAAACTATTTGAGTTGTAAATATAAACCCTCCCATTATTTAATATCAAAATATGTCATAACGTGCTAAAATCTAACATTTTTTAAAATTAACGTGTCGGAATGTGATATCATGTTGTGTCACGTGTCCGTGTTTGTGTGAGTGTAAGGTAGTGTGTGGAGCATGTCACATGTGATAATATGTGAATAGAAGAGAAAGAAGGAAAATATGAATCCCATATATTTTTAGGGATCTATTAATCTCATGTTGCATGGGATAGTTATCCATGCAATAGAGACAAGATAGTGGGATCCACCATGTGTAAACAAAAAAGAAAAAAGAAAAAATAATGTGAACCCCATGACTTTGTCTCTGTTGATGAGATTAGGGATGGCAAAAATGAGTTAACCTGTCCAACTCGTCCTAAATGAGTCGGGTTGGGTTGGCCTAAATGAGCTGCCAATCCAACTCAACCCGACCTGATACAACCCAGACCCAAATGATCCAGCCCGCGGGTCAAACGGGTCAGTTCACGGGTTGAATATTTTTTTTAATTAAAAAATAATAATATGACTATATTAAAAAAAATAATATGAAAACTCCAAAATACACTCACATCGTCGAGGACATGTTACTGCTGGTTCAGTTCTAGTTCTTCAAATGGTCTTTCTCTCTTGTTACACATGTTTACTTCAGTATGTGGTCATCTCTATTTATCTAGTAAGAAGAGACCTTTTTTTTTTGCATATTGCACTTATTTGCAAACCAATCTTAAATGAGTTGAATTTAATATAGTCTCTGTCATTAGCTTTTCCAATTAGAAACTTATAAATTTTATTAAGAATAGGGTAGCATTTTGGTCCATTTGTATGTTTATTGCTGTCAAGTATTTTTTTTTTCATCTTATTTTGACCGTTTCATTTTATGTCTCAGTGGGAAGACACTCGTTTTTTGTAATGTGTTTGTCTAATGCTATGTTGGGATTTCTTAATTTATTGGTTATGTTTTATTTTTTTGAATAAATTTAAAGGTATCCTCCTGCAGTAACTGAAGATTAATCCTCATCGAGCATCGTCGGACCCTTTCGGGGCGGCTCTCCCAAATTTTTTTTTTTTTCCATTCTCAAGGCTCGAACAACTCGAGACCTCTGGTTAAGGGGCCCAGGCTCCTTACCACCTGTATTAAAGGAATTTGGTTATTAGTTATGTTTTATTAGTTACTTGTCTTTATACCATTATCCATTAGACAATAGATAGTTGTGGCAGTGTTGATAATTTTATACAGTGGAGAACAAATAAGACTAGTGTCACAAAAATCAAATTTTTTGAGCCAACCCATTGGCATCATTTCGAGCTAACCCGCGAGCTTTTTTCCGAGCCAACCCGCGAGCTGATTATCGAGCTAACTCGTGAGCCAACCCTAGCCCGGCTCGGGTCGGGCTGGGTTGGGTTTTCTGGATCGTTTATTTTTTTCGAGTCAACCCTAACCCGATCCGTTTTTTACGGGTTGAATGCGGGTTGGGCCAGGTCGAGCCGGATTGACCCGTTTTGCCAACCCTACATGAGATAATTATCTCATGCAACATGAGATAATTATTTCCCATATTTTTATGGGTAATACTTTTCTTATGTTACATAAGAGAAATATTATCTTCTACATTCACATTTTTCGAATAGGTCCCACAAGAATTTTTTTTCCTCAACTTCAACTTTTCTCTCTCTCCTATTTATTGTTTGAGTATGATATAATATTTCTCTTATGCAACATAAAAAAGTACCCCTTTTTCTTTGGTGAAAAAAGCACCCTATTTTTATATGTGTATAAAAGAAAAATTATTTTTTATAATATGAGATACAATAAATCCTTTATATACTGAGCAGGTGGGGTGAGAGCATGTGTTTGATCCTCTCCAGTACCATTTTTCGGGGATTTAAAATCATAATCCTAGATCTGTCATGAACAGGATTGACTCCCATAAAAGATTTATAATAAAAAAATCTTTTATACATATAGTACGTGTTCGTTTTTTTGTAATGAATGCAGATAAATTATTTGCATTGAGTCTAAAATAATGTCATTTTAGAGTGAAAATCAAGGTATTTTTACAATTATAATTTATTTTAAAGTTATAACAATTTTTATCGTTATAATTTTTTAACTGAGAATGACATTATTTAGAAGTGAATATAAATAATTGATCTCATTATCTGCATTCATTATATAAATATTAAAGCAATATATATATATATATATATATATATATATATATATATATATATATATATATAAAAGGTTATATTTACAAGTTATTGTAATCACTCTAATAATTTTTATCCAAATCAAATCTACTGCTTTCAATCAACGTTATTTCCAAGGTAAAAAAGAAGTGGTAAGAGACTTTATATTTAATATTTAAAGAATCGGAGTTGCAAATTACAATACAACCCGTGGAGCAGAGGTAATCCATATTGCGCAAGGAACCTTTTTGCAAGTACCAATTCAGCTCCATGCGAAATGCTTCCCCCAGTTGAAACCCTCTTGGTTGAAATAGAAGTGAATTCGACCAATGTCATCCGAAAAAGGATAAGCTTTAACGAAGGTTAGAACGCGATAAAAGCAAACTTGTTCACTCAATTACCAATTTAGCTATCATTGGGATTTAATATTTACTTTGGTTATTACTTCTCAGTATAGGTTGAATATTTTAACACTGATTTAGGGCTTTCAACAGAGCTGCAGCTCGTGGTTCTGCTCCCCTTTCGCAGTTACGATCTCATCACGGTTAGTGTGGCTTTGGCAATGCTTTTGTTTCTTCTAGTCTCGTCAAGTTTTGATTTATGTTTAGGCATTTTGGGGTTTCTTTGTTTACTTAATTTTAGTTATTCATGGCTTTGATTTGGGATTTATTTCTCTTTAGTGTTCAGTAATAAACTAAGAATGATTGAGAAATGAGGATGGCGTATGAGTTGAGTTGAGTTGTTCTGGTTAGAGATTTGTGCTTTTGCTTCTTTGGTGTAAATGCTGAGAATTGGTGTGCCAGCATCACTTATCAAATGCATCATCATCTTGCTGAGTCATTGTCACTGTGTCTTGCCCCACCTAATCTAATTATGTGCAATATACCTATTAACGTATTTGTAAAAAATTTGCAGTTGCTTATTTTCTTTGCCATAGTTTACAATGCAATAGAGCATTAGATTGGTTTTGTGGGTTCATTTTATTTGCATAGACACCTGTTACTAGTATACCCAAAGAACAAATAAATGATCCACATATATTTGCCTTGCGTAATCATAGCAGCTTAGAAGCTCTATTGGTAATGTAGACTACATTTTTAATGTCCGTAGTTATTGTTAGTGATAATTGGCCTGCATTAATCATGTGCATTTGCTATTGAATGCCAGATAGTTGAAGAAAAGGAATTTTAGCCGGTTTTGTTTGAGAGAGGAACCACTGTTTATAGAATATGAAAGAGGAAGAGGTGAACCGATGTCAGATCCAAGAATGGTACCCAAAGTTCAAATCTGTATCCATCAAGACCATAATTCATCAACTTCCTGAATCTTTCATCCAGTACCTTCTTGATGACTCCGGCCCCTTCCTATTACCTGTTTCTGTCTTAAATGAAGATGCATTGCCCAATAGAATTCATAATCCTGATGAGGAAGAAGATTTTCAGGTGTCAGAGGGATCCAGCGACGAAGCAGAAGAAACTTCTCCTCCACCTTCTTTTCCAGAACTCGAATTGAAAATTAAGGAATCCATTGAGTCCCTAGGGGGTGCAGTCTTCCCCAAGTTGAATTGGAGTGCCCCAAAAGATTCAGCTTGGATAAGCACTGCCGGTACCCTCCAGTGCACTACTTTTAGTGAGATTGCGCTCTTGTTCCGAGCATCTGATTCATTGGTCCACGACTTGTGCCATGCTTATGATTCCTGCCATGACAAATCTTCATCCAGACCTCACAATTTCTTTCTTGCCCTCCGGAAATGGTATCCATCCCTTCAGCCAGACATGGAATTCCGGTGTTTTGTACGGGATCAGAAACTAGTTGGAATCTCTCAGCGGGAGGTTACCACCTTTTATCCTACTCTGCTTGAAAAGAAGAATGGTCTCCTATTGCCCCTGATACAGGGATTTTTCAACAATTATGTGAGAGCTAGATTTGAGTCAGAGAACTACACGTTTGATGTTTACATTACAAAGGATGAGAGAGTTAAGGTTGTGGATTTCAACCCTTGGGGTGCCTTTACATTGCCATTGTTGTTTACATGGGATGAATTAGAGCATATCTATAGTCAAGGAGATGATTTGGAGTTTAGAATTGTGGAAGATCGTTGTGCTGTTAGGCCAGGCCTTAAAACAGCTGTTCCATATGATTACTTGGATACCAGCCCTGGAAGTGGTTGGGATCAGTTTCTAAGGAATGCAGATGAAGAGTTGCAAAGACAAACCAGGTCTACAGAAGCTGGTGCATGACGATTGGATGTTGTTTCTCATTTGAGTAGTTTTCATTTTCTTTTTCTTTTTTTAATTTTATTTTGAGTTTTTTTGATAAAGAAGGTGAACTTATGTTTGAAAAAGTTATACCCCTATTGAGGGTGTATTTTTTTTTTGAATTTAAGTTTTATGTAAAATGTTATAATTGAATAAAAGAAATTTCAAAAAAGTAATACGGTAAAAAGTGAATATGAAGAATTAAGGACAATAGGAAGTGTATCTTTTAAATCAAATGATTTCCCCTTCTAAATACTGTTACCCACCTTAAAAGTATTTTGGGAGAAAACAAATAAATCCACGTGTTGGCTTTTTTGGTAAGAAGAAATGATGTTAATGCAAGTTTGTATTTTAGTCGTCTTCTCATTTTTTGCATGTTTCTTTCACTACAAACTCTGTTCCGGAAGCTCCCCATTTGCAAATTGCTTGGTAACATCCAAGTGCATAAATTTTTTAGATCAATCTCACGTATTTTTTCGTTTTATGATTTACATATTCATTTAGTAATTAAAGTTTGTTTACATGATTTTGCAAATGCAGCATAAAATTCAAAGTTTGTAAGGATTTTAATTGGACTAGAATTTCTTCATTAGTGGGGATTTAGTAGATATTCACCAATCTTTTTCAAGAAATCAAATCGCAAAGACATTGAGGGGGCATTTGGTTGAGGAGAAATTTTTAGAATATTAGGGAAATATAATTGATAGGAAAATAGTTAGAAAGTGAGATAAAGTGAGATATATATAGGAAAATGTAAAAAAAAGTTGTTTGGTGGGAAAAAAATTTACTGGGGAAATTAAGTAACTTTTATGAAATCTATGTTTGGTTGAAGGTAAAATATAGATGGGAAAATAAGTTGGTATTACTAAAATAACCTGATGTTAAATCTTTATGTCGGTGGCATGCTACAACAGAGTTGTCAAATCCCAAACGTTCATTGGTAACACGTGGATTGTGGAGTCAATTGCTGCATTTAAGTTGCTACCTTTTGTTAGCTAAGAGAGGTTTAGTAACTCTATTATCCATGGATACTCTGTAATAAGAGAAGAAAAATAACTCTTCGAGATTATATTTGTTCTCAGAACCAGATTTATATTTTTTTGTTTTTTCTTTTAATGTAAACCATTGGACTCAGTTGTACGAATTTAAGAGTTTCGTGATGTGAAGTGCAATGCAGCAGGCAGTGTTTTATTTTTTTGAGCATGACCATTGTCTTCTAAATTCTTTTTTTTTCTGGATTAAATTATAATTTGGAACAGGAAGTGTTTAACTTGTTAAGGAGGCACAGACAACATTTACATTTTCTGGATTGTCCTGTAAGAATTTGAAACAATTTTTAAAAACTTGTTAAATTTTTTGTTTTTATTGTGGATTACTTGATCAATTTTTTTCTTATAACACAATTTGCACTGCTGCGTTAAATTAGGAAAATGATCCAATCTGGAAATACGTGAAGGAGGCAGAAACACAAATAAAATTAATGGACTTCAATAATGATTCTATTCGAATTGTGAATAGGCATTGCATTGTTCGGAGACTTAAAAACTGTACATGAAAATTCTGCGTGTGCTACAAATACGTGTTCATTAATAGCAGCTTCATACAACTGTGTTTAGAGATGAGAGTCAAATGTAATTAAACTGAACTGATTTCTCTATGGTGTCAACATCACTGTTCCTTGTATTCAATGACTTGTTATGATGCACCCTTCATACATTGTGTAAGATGTCAAAGAATTGAGAGTGCCTTGATTAAGCAAGGTCTATATTCAGACATAATTATACAAGGCTGGAATGCACACTATTTAAATTATACACATTCAACCAAACACAGTTGCCAATATGCATCATCCTGAACTCCTTTGCTGTATATGCTAGAAGACATGAATCAGCATCTTTTGGAGGCAATGCTGTCAATCATTAGAACCTGATGCAGATACCGATAAACCAATGTTTTCAATGACTCCAATGCCGAATAGGCATTGCACTCCTGTGTAGCCTTTGTATCATCAATAAAACACTGTCAAACCAGAGAAAGGACATCAGTTAATGACAATCCATATTCTTCACTAAATACTGGACATGATCACTGTATGAAAAAATGACTGCATTCCAATTCATGAATAATAGTATCCAACAACGATATAGGTTTGCAATGAGATTATTGTTCATATCAACCAAAACAGATTGCAACAATGATATTGTTGCAGATGCATAAATCAGCATATATACCCAATGTTATTACTCAAAACTTACATGGATTTGAAGATTGAACTTACCATTACCCTATGAGTCACTGAATTGAACAGCTTTAGAACACTTGCATAGGGACTGCAACTGCGGGAACAAAACCGAACCCAGCAAAGGCTTCAACATTTTCTGGATTGTGCCTCTTTGTATTGGAACCCAGAGTGGGCCTATGTCCTTCTTCAGTCAAATTGTTGAAGATGGCCTCAGCTTCTTGTGGCTTCCCTTTTCCAATCAAAGTATTCATCAGTTTTGTTCTTGAATGAACTGTTTGACAACTTTTGTTCCCCACACACATAAGGCAGTGGGATTGATTAAATGTCTCTTTTGGGGTAGACCTTACTTTTGATCGGTTGCTCTTGTATTGCCGCAGGTCCTGTTTCAGAGTTGTTGAAATTATAGGGAAAGTATCAGTCTTATGCTATATACTGCATAGTTGATAACATTCGGGTAATGTTCACACCATAATCCCCACTGTTAGGAACAAAATATCAAAAAACATGACAATCAAAAAAATATAATTGCTATTAGTGCCGAGAATAGCAGCAAAAGTTTATCAAACCTCAAACTTTCAAAAATGTTAACAATTATATGCAGAAAAAGCTCAAAATTGTACACACATGCAAGATGACTAAGAAATTCATTTCACACAACCTTCTAAATTTTCTCTTCTAAGAACCAGAAAGATTTTTGCCAAAATAACAAATTCCAAGCTAAAAAGGCCACCTTGGAAACATAACATATCTTGAATATCATTTTGATTGTTAATCAACAAATGGGCTCCACAAGTAAACAAAAACCACAGCTGATGCTAAATACTAGATCTTGGTCCTTTCACCTGTACTTTGATCCGTCAGCCAAATAAGCTCCATAGCTACCCACTGATGCTGCAATTAGTATAGTGCGTTGTTTGAGGATTCTACCATCAGCCCCACCACCCGAAGAGAATGCAGCTCCCCACTTTCTTGCTTTCTCCTTACCTTACCTCCCACAGACCCAAATAACCAATGAAAATAAACACCCATATGACCGATAGTAGAATAAAACATATATCCAAAAAAGGTACATATCACGAATTTATAATAATGTAACCAAAAAAAGAGAGGAGGAATGGCATTGCATAGCAACCCAACCCACCCTACATAAAAGCAAATCCAGAAAAAAGGTGTTGTACCTTTTCACAAAGTGAAACAGAGCGACACATAAATGATCAAATTGATTTTGGTTCGATATCAGACTCACCTTCAAACCAGAAACTTATTATATCGTTCCTACGACATGATTGGGACTTGCATGTTATATTTTAAGTAAACCAAAAATTACTTACATTCAAGTTGAAGAAGGAACCGAGAGTTACTGGAGAGCTGTGGAACACCTGAAGAAATTACATATCAATCAAGGATAAGTGTTCCACAAAGATAATTCTCATAACTATAATAATTTATTAACATGACCTATTTTCTAACAAGAAAGTAACACATAAAAACAAGGAAAAAAGGACATTATCCATGTCAAAAGACAAATAGTTGCACACAAATGTGAAAACTTGTTCAGGGTATAGGTTAAGTATTTTAGTCAAAGAAGTCTCCATTCATATAGGCCGTCTTTATACATATATGCTAAAGGCTATTTAAGATATTATACAACTGACAAACCTATACAGATTAACATCCACTTGTATTTATTATCCACCCAAATAGTATGTGACTTAACAAAAATAAATAAAAATAAAAACAGCTTGGCAACATAGATACCTACACTTTTAGAAATGAAACTGCATTAATTAATAAAGACCCAAGAGAATAGGAGAGGATGATTGAACAAAATATTATGATAAATGAAGTTCAACAATTAACATGACATCCTACTCAGTTAGAAAAGAGAGAACCTGAGGTTCTACCTTCTTAAGCAATACTATCAGAGCATGTATATGGTGGGGTACAGTTGATTACAACAGCAACAACTTTGTTACATGATTCAGCAATGGAGCCACATTCCAGTAAAGAATCACCAGTAACAACATTAATTCCATCCTTAGAGTTAAAAGAAAACCATGCTGGAATCTTTATGTCCCCTTCTTCCAGAAGCTCTGCATAAGCCTGCTTAGTCCACAAGTATAGTTAGGGAGATTCAGGAGTCAAGTCAAGACCAAAATAAATATTGTAAGTGGAAGCTTACAAATTTTAAATGTCCAAGCTTACTTTCCGTTTAGATAATTGATTGTTGTATACTTGTTCTGGAAGTTCAATTGATTATATATGTCCCAGTGATTTAGTCATTATATGAAATTACCTGACTAGCGATTTTACCCTTTTACAAAGGCAATGGAAACTCCTTAACAGAAATTTATTGCTTTATCAGTCTCTTGAGGTTTAGACAAGAAATGGCAGATTTTAGGCCAAATTAAGTTGGGAAGACTATTATAGAAACTGAAAGACTCTATGGAATGAGAAAGATCGGAATAAAGCCTTGATAGTAAGATTACAAAAAAGATAGTGTTAACTGGGGGTTTGCTAACAGAGTGCCATGAAGAGCAACAATAAACTTAGAATATATGGGGAAAAAACCAAAAAACAAAAAAAAAGAATCTGATTGACAATGAGGCTTCATTTCTTATAACAAAGAAAGTAAAACTAGGATAGTAATATGCCACTACAGAACATGAAGTACATATGCAAAGTTTTAAACATCTGAAAGTATGGTCAACATGTGTTTAATTTGAGGAATTTCCACTGCGCATTTTGCTGCTTGTCCTGATTGTTTTTGTTGAAAAATTCTTTACTCAAAGAAAACATCCATCAAAGTTTTAGATAATTCATGGTAACATGGGGATTCATCTTTTGGTTTTTATTGATCTTCTCTCTGACTTCTAGAAGAAAAAAACTAATGCTTCACTAATTTTCTAAAGAGATAGACAAAAAGGAAAAAAAAAAAAATCTAAAAAGACAGCTAAAACTGAACATAGGAATTAGATTTTAGCATTTGAATGTATCACAAACGCGATGTAATAACAACACTGACGAAAATAGTTAGCTCAGATACAAAACAGAAATCTCAGGTTCAAGACCGGAGAAACTTTTTTCACCTACATGCAAGGCTTGAAATTAAAATGTATCACATTGGGGATGAAGGGAACAACGCAATATTTGTGTGGAAAATACCGAAAAACACGAAGACATTTTTTTTTTTCACCGAACTTACCTCCGGCGAACCAACCTTCCTGCTCACTGATGGTTGGAGAAGGGAATCAGACCAGAAAAAGGAAGATGGTGAAGACTATTTTGCTTCTCCATTTCGCTTGCATGTTTCCGTCTCCCTCTCCATTTCCATTCGCGCGCTTAATCAAGGGTACGCTCGTCTTTTGCTTATAACACACTATCACCACATACATAGATAACCAGAAAAACCTCCTCCGCAAAGGGAATTTTTGGCCGGCTATTGTTGAGAGGTATATTTTCAAAAGAAAAGAGTTATCGTTCTCAGGGAACAGGTTGAATTATTTTTCCTTCTATTAATCTGAATTAATAATCCTTTAATTGGTTTTATTTGTTTATGGTAAAAGAGATCTTTATTATATTCTAATTAAAACATCAAAATATGATCTAACAGTGAGAAATTTTTAACAATGAAAAAGGCTTCTGAGTATGTAAAAATCATGGATGACACAAAAGATATTGCAGTCATGCAATTTCGTTCAAGCCACAGCAAGTTTATCTCAATTTCCGAAACACTACAACTAGTTAGGTCGAATCTTCCTAGAATTAACCCTAACATTCAAGATCATCTTTTTCCAAAGGATCTTGAATCTTTAACATAAATTATCAGAGAACACCCTTGATTATCCCTAATCTAAAGGGGTTCAATCGATCCTTAACAGAAACGCATTTCCCAAATTGCTTCTGTTGAAGAACTCAAAGTTCATTCCCATGAATCTTTTGAGTTAAGAAAATAAAGAATCGATCGAATAAGAAAACGCAGCAATCACAAGGAACTAGCTAAGAAACATGCATCCAATCATTCGAACATACCCAGAAATGAAAAGATTCAAAAACCCATATCTGAAACACTATAATATCCGAAAAATGAAAGTAAGATACCAAGTACTTCAGAAAATAAAAGGGATTCTTCAAACATTAAAAACCCTAACTCGATCTACAGCAAAAACTACAAAGAAATCTACCGTTACACAGCAGATCCGCGACTCTTCTCCCTTGTAGATGCTTTGTCAAGGCCCTCCAAGGTCGAAGAAGATAAACGAACAGCAAGCGAACGAGCAGATCCACACAAAAAGGAACGAAAACGAAACAAATCTCTCAAGAACAGAGAGTACTTCGAACGAAAGAAAAGAGAAGAAAAAGAAAACTCTAAACGAAACTTGTCTCTGATCTCAAAAAGAAAAGTATTCTAAAAACTATATGTTGAAATCTGCATCCTTTTTTTGTTTTATATTCTTTTTTTCTTTTTCAGAACTATCAGCTTCTTGTCCTTTCATCACAGCCTTTCATCAGCTTCCAATCCAACGGTCCAGACTGCTCCTCTCTTTTTCTTTTAATCTGAAGATAAAAATAAATAAAATAAGTGAGTAAAAAGACAAATATTACCATTTTTACTTCTTACCTTTAATTTTTACAAATATCCTTACTTAACTCAATTGAGCATAATTTACCTGCAAAAACACCAATTAATAATCCAAAGACATTTAAATATCATAAAATAATATAATATAATTATATATAAATATGTGCTAACAAAATACCCCAAACTTAACCAATTGCTTGCCCTCAAGCAATCAACAAACTTTGATCAGAAAACAAAAGTTAGATCAAATTCAGAATCACTTAGCACTATTAAATTAAACTTAGTAACTTAGATAAATTTATAAACTATCTATGCAAAACATCACACTCCATTAAGTATTGACCAGGCTTAATGTTAACCAGTTCCTCATCTAATTAATCATCTAACTCTAGTCAATCAGTAATTAAAGAAGCATTCAATCAAAACTCATGCACATTCAATCAGTTGCAAACCTTAATTTAAACTGGTTCAATTGACAATCCACTGAATTCCTTTTCAGACATTTTCAATAAATCACACCTTTTTTTTATATATAAGGAAGGATCACTCATTGTCATCATGCATGAATGTTTCCAATCTACACACCCATTCAGAAACTTGAAGTCCAATATGCTACTTCCATCATAGGGTCTTTCAAGCTTGTAAAGAGGCAGGGTTAAGGTCTTTGTTTTTCTAGTCACTTGGCTAACTAAGCTAACCCATTAGTGCCTAACTAATCCTCATTAGCTTTTCTGATATTTTTGCCTAAACAAGACAGAGGGAAATTACTGACTTTCTGCTCCCTCTTGTATTGATTACCTCTTTTATATTTTTTTTTTCTTTTACAAAAATTTTTTACTTTTGCCTTTTTCCTTCTTCTTTTAAAAAGTAACCTCAGAGATCTTTTTATTTTTCAAAGACTCTTTTTTATAAGATCACTTGTTCTCTTTTTTTTTTTTAACATTTTCTTTACCTCCTGACTTTTCCTTCTTTTTCTTTCCTTTTCTTTTTACAACCAATTTCCCTTTTGCCTTATTTAGCTTTTTGTATTTCTAAGCTAACGAGCATTAGCTAAACACTAAAGATAGCTGTATAGGGCAGTCAAGGAATTTGGCTTATAATACCAGGATGAAACAGAAAAGAAAGGCTCAGGCTCAAATTAAGGGACCAAGGGATAT
>JAVKPL010012850.1:0-68191 GCA_032173675.1 Gastrolobium villosum | reverse complement strand
CCACCACTTAAATTTGGGTTGAAAATCCGAACCCATCCCATTTTATGGTAGGTTTGTGGGTCAACCCACTTAAAAAAAAATTGAAAAAAATAAATAAATTATATTTTATTAATATTATAATATTACTTATTTTCATATTACATTTTTTCTTAGTTTTTTTTTCCAATCTTAAATCTGAACGTATGCTAATATTTAGTTAGATATTCTTTACAAACTTATTTTTATCTCCATATATAAATTACCTTTGTCATAAATAAAATTTTTCTTCTATATTTTTTTCTAGAGAGTACTAAGATAACAAAAAATTAGATATCACACAAACTTAAAAACAAATAAAATATGACCTAATAGTAAAAAAAAAATTTGACCCGAGGGGCCAACCCGCCCGCCAACTCGTTTTGATCCACAACCAAACGGGGCGGGTTGAAATATGTAACCCCACCCGCCCCGTTTTGGCGGGTTGACCCGTCGGGTTCAACCCATATTGCCACCTCTATAAAAAAACATTGGATATGGCCTATTCTATTAGTCTGTGTAGACCCCAGATTACAAGTCTTGTCTGACCTGTATTTAAAAAATAAAAGCATTAGCCTAGGCCTGTTAGCCTGTTTAAGCCTATTAAACATTCAACAATTAAAAGAATAACTAAAATAATATTATTTTATTATTTAAAATTATTAAAATAATAATTTTATTTATTATATTTTAAATAAATATTATGATAGGCTGGTCTGTAGGCTTATAGGTCAAACATGTACAAAAAAGTTTATAACCTATTTTCTAAATAAATTTTTTTAATAACCTAGGTCTGTTCTATTTTACTATTTATAACAGGCCAAGTCTGACCTATTATAGGCTAGGCCGTAGGCCCATGTAGGCCGACCTAACTTATTTATGACCCTAGCCGTTGCTGTCATGTTTTGATTTATAGCATACACCAAAATAGTTATTTAATATTCATATACTAGAGTTTTTTTTGTTTGCTTCTTCACAATAACTTTTCTAACCAATATCTTTTTTTACATAAACTTTTCTAACCATTTTTTATTTTATTTTTTGTGAAATTTTTTTCTAACCATTTAAGTAACGGAACCACTACTTACTTTTTCTTAGGGCTACATAATTTTATATATAGAAAATAAATTTTATCTCATACAAAAAATATATATAATGCTTGTATTTTCTTTTACTCTCTTTTCTTCTCAAATGGTCTCACACACTTTCATATGTATGTAAGAGATAAAATTATTTCCTATAACATAAGAAATATTAATCTCATATAATACAGATAACATTATAAGTTCCAACCTCCCAGAGGTCATTTGCGAATATATTTCTATCTATGTATATATATTACTAAAATTGCCTTCAGAAGCAAATGATAATATAATTAAATATAAGAAAATTATATTTATAACTTCTATAAATTATATTATGTACTGGGAATAGTATATTCCTGCACACAATATATTATCTTTAATACATAGTATAATTTGTAAGATTTTTTTTTTTAATTTTATAAACATAACTCTTTCCTGAGAAGGAGCAGCATATTTATATTTGAATATTATTATGAAATTGTTATGAGAAACAATTAATAATATTATTGATTGGCCAGGGTGAAGGCGTTGATATCGAAAGAAATATATTAAAGGATGAACGAAAAATATTAGATAAAAGTAACAATATCACAAAATTTAAATTAACTTTAAACGTTCTAAATATATTTTTGAGAAGTTTCATCAAATATATATTTTGTGAAATTAAATAATATAAAAATATAATTAAATAGTAAATTTTTAATAAAAATTATAAATAAATAAAATAACCAATACTGTAAATGTTAAGTGAAATAAAATAATAATATGTAATAAAATTAATTTAAATTATCTTTTTATATTCTACTTATTTATATTTAAAATATTTAGTAAAAATATATTTATGAACTTCATCTATTGAAAATATTAATTAAATATATATAAAATACATTAAAAATAATAATAGTGTTGTTTCCCAAGGCTCTTACATTCATGGAAACAAATTAAATGCTTCAAAGATAAAATTGTTAAGAAAAATAAAAGCAGTTCCAGATGGCGATTCAATTAAAATTTATATTTAATAAAGATAAAAATAGTAAAGTAGTTTGACCCAATCTTATTAAAACTGGTCCGGTCAAGGTATTGGGTCACTGGTTCAACCATACTGATTCAACCGCATGACCCGGTAATTATATACAATTTTATAATTTATATTATATACAATTTTTTTTAATATCTAAAAAAAATTATAAACATACTCAAATATCTAAAAAAGGACAAAAAATTCAAATATTTTAATATAAAAAGTAATAAATCACATATTATTATAAAATAAAGGATCAAACAAAAATATAACGATCGTGATACGGGGCTTTAGGTTCAGAGAATGACATCTCTAACTATAAATCAAATGAAAAATTTCCTGCATAGTGCATAATTGAGATAATATTAGTGTTGTAACTACATAATTTATATAAGTCAATAAGAAAAAATAAATATTTAAATATGTCCATTACGATTTTTTTTTTTGAAAAAAAAAATGGAATTTTTTTTTTACCGGGCCGGGTCACCAGTTAACCGATCGGGTCACCGATTTCCATGAAAATTGGCCGGGTCGCACCGGTTTTGATGCATGGCCAGTCCGTTGCTTGAACCGAACCGGTTATATGACCGGTTTACCGGTTCCTGGGTCGACTCGGCCGGGTCGGTCCGGTTTTAATAACACTTTTGACCAAAATAATAATCTTTTAATTTTTCTTTTTACCAAAGTATTATAAAAAATAGTACTGAAATAGGATACTAGGATAGATTGGGCCACATAGATTTTTTATTTTTATTTTTTGGTGAATAAAGATTTTTTATTTTATTATTTTTTGTATGTGCACGCACGACATATACTTCATAAGAAGTCTCATATATAATATATTTACACCCTCTTCTAATTTAAAACAAATTGATATCACATCAAAATGAGGTCAAGAACATTTTTTTTATTGGATAATAAAAAAAAGGGTTTTTCTCCAAAAACTGAAAAGTTATCATTTTGGCTTAATTTCAAACTTTTTCAAACGTTTCAAAGTGTTAATCTAACATCAATACTTATATCCAAACCTATACATAAACGGAAAATAATTTATATCATTAAGAACAAGAATAAACCATATTTATGATGATACACATAGCATGCTAAAAACATTTTTGAACAAGAAACGTTTAGCAATGAAGAGAGATAAAATCACTAAAGGGCTAAGTGTTTTGGACCAGGCTCAAAGCCCTGGTCTATGGGCTCGGCTCTAAAAATTTACTTAAAAGGGTCATTTCCGTATTTTAAAAGGGAAATGTATATGTTATCTTACGGGAAAAGAAAATCATTTTCCTACTGATACTTTGATTTTTGAGCCCTTCTATTTTAAAATGAAAAATAAAAAAATTTGTGGGCACCACCAAATTCATGAATCTATAGGAAATATTGTTTTTTTCCGGTAACATGAGGGAAGTAAATCCCATTTTATAATAGAGGATCTCTTAATCCTGGATAACTCTCATATGACACATTTTATGTGGATACCTCATGCACAACAATGAGTACACTAGGAAAAAATAATTATGATTTTTTTTTTCTAATTATTTAAGAATATTTTTCTTTCCTATATATAATTTCATCATTCCTTGAAGAGCATTTTGCATCTATTGTATTTATGAATTATTATTCTTGCCAAAATATAGAGTTACTATGTCCGGTACACATCCCCCTCTCTTAGCTACGTCTGAGATATACACGGCAACTTCTTGATAGAGATTTGATTTATACCACTACCTCTAAAAATACCTTAGTAACAAGATGCTTTATTCTATCAATGGATAAAGGCCTAAGCTCACCACACTAACAGACAACAGTGTACTAAGATTTCATGTTTTTTCTTCAAATTTTTTTAGAAATTAGACAAGTGCAATATAAATTGCTAAAAAAAAAATGACATTGTCCAGTTCTATTGAACCATATAATGTACCTCAAGGGTATGTGCTCAGAGATATCCTATGGATAGGGTATCTTGGTTGGCTTATAGCCAATATTCCCCTATCATTGCGCACAAGCAATAGGCTTATAGCCGAGACGTGTGGGCAGAAGTAGTAAATGAGTTCAGAAGTGTGTACCTGGGGTCTTTAACCTCTTATTTATAAGGGTTACCTCTTGGGCTTGTGTAGATCTCCCAGTTGTAGTAGGATTCAACTTCATTTCTTTTGAGATAGGGACTCTATCCTTAGCAGTCTTACTGATTTATATTGTTAGAATAATTGGGTAATTATCCTTTAAGGGATCCTTGGGTATGTGGTTAGGATATGGAAATATTCCATAACAGTTGCCCCCAGCCCGGCAGTTCGGAAGCTCGGACTGTTGGGGTGCCTAAATTTGATTGACAGGTCGAACCTACCGAGGTACTATGATCCTACCTTGGGCCTGGTATGACTACATCTTCTTGGTTTAGCTTTTTATATTGACTTCTTTCCTCTTGAAGTCTCTGAGTGGTGAGGCAGTGTTTGCCTTTTTTTGACTTTGAGCTCAGCTTCTCTTGCCGAGGCTCTTTAGTTTTGACTAGGCTTATTGTCAGTCTTTTATATAGGCGTTCGCCTAAGTTTTAGGACGGCATTTTGCGCCTCCTTAACAATTAACCTGATTTTGCACTCACTGGCTTTAAGTGTCGTGGTTCCAGATTTGGCTTGGTTTCACATACCGAGATCTCTATTAGCATGGATTTGACCCTTTTGTAAAGGTGTATTGTACTTTAGGGAGCACGAATTTTCTTACTACGACTTCCCCCTTTTGGATTTGGTTTGCTGCCTATATCTTAATTTTGGGAAGGTCTTTCGTGCCTTCTTGAATGATTAGTCCGGCTTAGAATACCATGACTTCTCTTATTTTTGACGAATTTGGCTTCTTTTGCCCTAGTCTTGAATTCTTGAAGGAGGAGTTTGCCTCCTCGATTTATGTGGTTTCAGCAATTTCAGGGTGCGTGAGGTAGCCTGCAATTTGTGGCTTCGTGCTATGCCGCGCGTGTGCACCATGGATGGGAGTTGAAATTTGCCGATTCCCATAAACGGCGCCAATGTTCAGCTCTATTGAACCGTATAATGATACCTTAAGGGTATGCGCTCAGAGATATCCTATGGATATGTATCTTGGTTGGCTTGTAGCCAATATCCCCATCACTATGCACAAGGAATAAGCTTATAGCCGAGACGTGGGTGTATGCACAGTGTGGGACGAAGTAGTAAATGAGTTCAGAAGTGTCTACCTGGGGTCTTTAACCTCTTATTTATAAAGGTTACCTCTTGGGCTTGTGTAGATCTCTCAGTTGTAGTAGGATTCAACTTCCTTTCTGTTGAGATAGAGACTCTATCCTTAGCAGCCTTATTGTTTTATAAGGATAATTGGGTAAAAATTGCATAACATTTGCCCCTAACCCCGGCAGTTTGGAGAGTTATCCTTGGGTAGGTAGTTAGGATATGGAAATATTCCATAACAGATATTATACGACCAGTGTTCTAAATAATGGTTTACTCGGAAAACTAGAGACGAGGGTGATTTATGGTTTCTCCCATAAGACTTTGAATAGTACAAATATACAAAAATTACTTAGTATTGCATAAAATGAAATATTAAAAAAGTATGATATAAAAGTTTCAAAACTAACTATATGTAAAATACTTAATATTAGACAAAATAAAGAGTAAGAAAAATATATTTTATCTTGCTTAAATTTACCCATTTATCAATTCTCAAACGCAAGATGGGTTGACAACATATATATTTGATGCTCACCGGTATTGCTTTTTAGATAAGTTTAAAACCTTAATTTTGGACTATTCTGAATTTCGGACTAATCCATAGAAAACCTTAAAATTACAGGGAAATAATCTCCAAAAAACAAATATTTACAAAAATAGAGGGAACTTAACATACCTAAATAATAGCCGAGTTCGAAATTAAAAGAAACATACATTTTACCTCTAAGCTTTACCCATTTCTCAATTCTCATGAGAAAAATATACTCTTATGTTATAAAAGAGTATTTTTATTTCCTATGCATACTTTGATTTTGTGTTAATTTTTTTTTATAACTGGATAGATTCCACACATAATTATCTCTATTATATAAAAATCACAAAATCCAACTGAGGTTTTCAATTCAACCATAGTTAATGGAGAGAAAAAGGACACACCGTACGAGAATTGAGAAATGTGTAAAGTTAAGAGGCAAAACATATGAAAAAAATGTTTCTGCAGTTAATGCAGATAAGTTATCTGTATTTATTCCCAAAATAACGTTGTTATGGGTATTGAAATCTTAAAAAATTATAAATATAAAGACTATTATAACCTGAAATAAATTAAAATTACAAAAATATCATGATTTCCGCTCTAAAACAACGTCGTATTAGGTTTACTGTAGATAACTTATCTGTATTAACTGCAGAAAAAGCAAACCCAAAATATATTTTGCTTGCAAAATACAATATATTTATTTAGTGTCCGTTTCGATGAGCTTTTATTTATAAAAAAACTGTTCTTTTAAAAAACAAAAGTCCTTTTTAGAATTGAGAGATGTTTGGATAACAACTTTTTAAAAAAGCAAAATCTAAAATAAAAATGAATGTGCTATTTTATTTATATGTAAAGTGCTATTTTTTTAGCCAATAGTTGATTGCTTTTGAAAAAGCAAAAATTAAAAGATAATATAAATATTTTTGGAAATAAGATAATATAAAATTTTAAAATACAATTTTAACCTCATACCTATTTTATCTCTCCTTATCCCACGATCATGCTATTTTCTCTCTTCTTTATTATAATTTTATGGGTTCACTTTTTGTACGGTCAATGTAAATAACTAATAACTTAGTTATCTACATTGAGCCTAAAACGACGTCGTTTTGAGGCGAAAATCAAGATATTTTTGTAATTATAATTTATTTCAGGATTATAATAATTTTTTTCATTACAATTTTAAAATTTTCAACCCAAAATGACGTCGTTTTGAGAGAGAATGTAGATAACATATCTACATTCACCTTAGAAACATTTAAGCCTAATTCTATATATAAAATAACATCGAAATAATTTTTTTTATGTAAAAGTGATTTTTAGATCATACATCCAAATGTAAAATAATTTTATCTTTTAGAATTTTTTTTTTAAAAAAGCCATGCATAAAAAATCATTTTAAAAAAAAAAATACTCATCCAAATAGTCTCTTACTATTCAATAAAGGTATTTAGAAAGAAAAAAAAAAAATTTATAGTTGTTGCGCCCATACTAAGGTTTGTGACATAAAAATTGATAAACAAGGGCGTCACAATTTCAACTGATATTTCACGTCAAATAAACATATAGTACAATATTTAAATATTTCATTTTTTCAGAATAGAACATAAACTACTCAAAAAATATTAATTTCTCACGGTTCATCACATCACCTGATTAACAAATAAAAGGCTCGTAGAAAGAACCTATTGTAATATGTGTCAAAGTTTATGGCTCTAATTGGCATAAACCCAAATTTAATATAAAACCAAATTCAAACGACAACACTAAAATTCAAATAATCAATAGCGCCCCTGAGGCATGTCAAACAAAGATAAAAACCAAAAATAAAATGAATATATGGCTTTTCAATATTTCAGATACCCACCCTCATATTTCCTTTCACCATCCAAACCTTTCAAGAGATTCAATGATATTAAACTAAAGGTTTTTTTTTTTTATTATGTCATAGGAAAAATGATTCTCTAAAGTTATAGAGATTCATTTTGCGTGCCATATTTTTTTATTTTGTTTTTAAATGTGTGGGCCTATAAAATGTTGTGTGTGTAGAAAAATTTGTTGTGTTATGTTAAAGAATAAAATGAAACCCTATTTGAAAGAAACAGCTTCATAGACGCTGTCCTCCAACAAATTAATGTTAGAAATTAATGCTAAAAGGAAATGAGATAAAGGTCGGTGACCATGGTAGAAAATAATTATGATGATCCACGTGCTTCAACATGCACAAGATTTGGCTTTCAGATTGATTGTGGGGACACCAAATCTTTGCCATCCTATTCACTTACAACTTTTTGAGGTATGAGGTACTTTATCTCTGCCATATTCAAAGGGAAATATGGACACAAAAGTTGTTGCCTGTAGTGTGAGGGGGAACAGCTATAACTATGAGTATGCAATTATAAAATCACATATATAGAATAATATCATATCATTTCTCTCTCACATTTTGGGAATGTAAGGGAAAGGCAGAACAAGAACAATTACTACTGCTACAAAAGAAACCACTCTAATTTATGCCTATTAGTAACAGGCTCGGCTCGACAGGCCAATCCATCCTACTCGTTAAATGGGATGACGGCTATAACTAGTTTTATAAAATCTATATAGAATAATATCATCTCTCTCTCAAAAGTGGGACAAGAACAATTAGAGAAACCACTCTAATTTATGCCTATTAGCAGGCTCATATTTTGGCTGATTGATGGTAGGTATAGGCAGGCCGAGGCAAATAGGTTTAGGCCAGCGGACCAACTCGCCAAAGGAGATGGGGCAGATCGAGTTTTTCAACCCACTTTTAAAAGCAGGGAGGGATAAGTTGACTCGTTTTTTGACAGGTTAATGGCAAGATGGGACGGGGTGGACCGTCCACTTTGCCACCTCTACCTACCAGTAAGGATGGAGTGAGAGATCGGGACAAAATAGCTTTTACCATTGCTCTAAACTCAGGATTTTTCTAGAGTAATTGTGGACATAAATCAATCAAATTATATTACTACCATGCATATAAGCATAATAAAGAAAAATTTGCATTACCTAAAAGAGATTTTGGTTAAAAAGCATTTCAGTTTAACATTGCATATACTAATTTAACCCTAGTGCACCCTCTTCACCTCTCATTTACTCCCAACCATGTGCTGTACAAGCTCAGCAAGTAACTTTTTTTTCTTTTTCTTTTTCTGAGAGCTACTGAACCTCAACCTCTCAACTTATAAATTGAATCCCAATATGGGGTAAAGTGGGGTTCAGTTTCCCTCAAAATTTCCAAGAAAGTCTTATTCTCCAAAATTGAAAGCAAAAAATAGAATCAAAAGAGAAAGCAAGAAAGAAAGACTTTTAAGATCAAACATCAACTTTATCCTAAACTAAAACAAATGAGATCTCTGAGGGGTGGCTTTCCTTGGGCGCTTTCTGTAATTAAAGGCTTCAAAACATTCATATGACTCAGCTTCAGAGATAGATGACTCCGTTTCTGAACTTTGGTTCTCATTTTGGTTGACAGGCTCCTCTACAGAATGGTCTGCAATTCCTTGATTAGGAACACCTTGGTTTTGAGTCTTCACTGGGACCAATAAGATCTAACAATGCACATGATTAAAATCACAAAAATGATTGTGAGTTAAGTAAACAATAAAGCGCCGACCCAGTTCAAATACTCACTTCGTGAGTGTCTGGGGAAAGGAATACTCTAGGCAGTCTTTCCCCTACTTTTTGCAAAGAGATCGATTCGAATCCGCGACCTGACACACCACGGCAAGCAAGCTTACCGCTGAGCCAAGTCGGCCCTTCAGTTAAGTAAACAATAAACTTCACATTTAATTAGAGCATGTTGTTACCTTGCATTTAATGGAACAGAAGCGATTACGCTCATCTTGTATGTGTTTACCACATTCTTCACAAGCACCACCCCCCTTTGGAAGTGTTGATACTTTGGTTTCTTTGGCTTCAGACTCAGGGTCTAGATCAGCAGATCTAGATCTTTTTAATAGTTTGATGTCTTTTGAAGAAGACCGAGGTTTGAGATGCACAATCTTGTCACTATTGGATTTATAACTCTGCCAAATCATGTCACCATTGTAAGAAGAAAATTCAGTTCATCAATCATTCAGTTTTTAATTAGAAAAATGAATTCAGAGCTTAGTATCAAGATGTCATAATAGGTTAGCTAAGTCATATATATACCAATTAAGCAATGAGGTTCAAGCACACTACAACAATGCTTAACAACAACTACATTTCAAACCAAAAACATACATATCTTATTTCACAGCTGACAGCATTAGAAAATCAATGGTAACACACTTCACTCAATGGTTAGAACTTATAAAAGATACAAAATTTCTGGAATCTGGACTAAACCCTTATGCTAAAATTTACATATTGTAAATCCACCAGGGCTAATTAGAGCCACACAATCCATCTCAACAATCAAAACCACATAAAAGTTCCAAATGTTCAATAATTTTTATCACTTATCAGCTATGAAGCACCGATACTCCGAATTTTTTTTCCAATGTATCCGATATGCATATCGGGAATGTATCGGAAACGTATTGTATCGTATTGACAAATTAATGGTCGTATTGAGAACGTATTTGGAACGTATCAAAAACGCCCGTGTCGGAGTCCGTGCTTTATAGCTTATCAGAGCAAAATAAACCAACCATAATATGTATTTATATATATATATATATATATATATATATATATATATATATATATATATATATATATATATATATATAGCAGGAATCAATGGGATTGAAATTAAGAAACTGAATTGAATTTAAACAAGTATCAGATCAACTTCAAATCTAATAAACAAGAGAGAACCTGAATGTTTGAGCAATCAAAATACTTCTGCATGTCAGAATGGCGAACAACATCCTGATAGGAATATTTGTATATCTGAAACCTTTGATGGAGAGAATGAGCTTCTTTGCAGTGCCTACACAAGCTAACTTCACAGTCTATACAAAACACATTCTTCTCATTAAACTTAAGGTCTCGGTGTTCTTCACAATAGCCAAAGCTACTCTTCAGAAGGGCACTAAGCCAATCTTTTTTCCTTTCCTTTGGCAAACGATTATTCCCCATCTGCAAAATCCATCAATTGCAATCAAAAGGAATTCAAGAACCCTTATAAAAAAAAATTATTACTAAAACATAAAACACATTTCAATGATCAAGAATCAATTCTCCATTTTCCTCATCAAAATTACCAGAGCATATTAATATTCAACAAAGGGTTATAAACCTATATTCAAGAAAAACTTAGCCTAAATTCTGAATTAAATTTGTAATCTTGATATTTTCCATTGTTAGTGAGGGAATGCAGAGAAGGGTGTGAATCAATAATCTTGAAATTGGAATCAAAATTTCACAAGGAATGAAAAAAGAAGAAGCAATACTAGTAAGAGCCAATGAAAATCCAAATTCCAAAAATAAAAATAAAAATGGATTCTATGTGCTAACCATGTTAGCTCTCTCAGTCTCTTTCTCTCAAGCAAGAGATTGAAACTGAAGGGAAAAAACAAATATCAGGGAAACAGATTCTATTATAATTTGATAAAGTGGACCGAGAAAATAATAATGCAATATTTTAAAGAAAAAAATAGCAGAAAAAGGAAAGAAGAAAAGGATAAAAAACAGCAATAATTTGATTTTTGAATTGGAAGTAACGTGGGACCCGAGATAAAAAACGGCGGTGTTTCCACACGGTACTCTTTCGTATTTACCTAAAATTAATTTCGTGTTTTTATTAATTTATTTTAAACATTTTTTTAGAACATTATTTTTAAAGAAAGAATAAATATATCCAAAAAATAAATTATTTCCACACATGCACTTAACTAAAATTCTGAGAATCTTCTTTTTATGGTGAAGATCAATCATTTGATAGCTAAGAAAAGTAGAATAGTTATTAATTATTGATTTTCAACCCGGTAATTTTAGAATTTGTAAAATTTATTATATTAATATTGTAACTAAATTTTATAATGGTGGGGCGTTTGTTTACGGGATAGGATATTGTGACATACAAATAATGTTACGCACAATGTTACGATCACATCTTAACCGTTGATTTCTGTCAATCAATGATTATCATTTTTTAAAGTAAACTCATTAATTAATTATTAATTTGCAATAAATGATAACCGTTGATTGACGAAAATCAACGGTTAAGATGTGGTCGTAATATTATGCGTAACATTATTTGTATGTCACAATATCCTATCCCTTTGTTTATAAGCATTAAATAAACGTTATCATTGTTAAAACTTAAATAAAAAAACAAACACCAACAAAATCCAGCATAATTGATAAATGGCTGAGTCCCTTAAGGATAAGCATACTAACAGAGATTTGATTTCTGGCCGTATATGAAAAAAACTGTCAGTAGAGACAAAACTCACTTCGATGATTCCTACACCTCGAAAAGATTAGTCTTCGGCTATCGACAGAGAGGATACATTGAGAAAACTCAAAAAATAGACATTTTTACTTTTTTATGTTGTTGAAAAATATTTGTATCTCCTATACATATATTATTTTCATATTTTTTTTATTTTTTATTTTTTTATAAATAGGTAAGTCTCACACACAATTGTGTTGAGAGAGTTTTTCTTCTATCGTATAAAACTAATAAAGCCCTTGATATAAATTTATATGTTTTTAAAAGGTAATACGATATTTTTTTTTTTTAGAAAAATCAATTTCATGAATTCATTTAACTATTTTATTTCCCTCATTTTTTAAAAGAATTTAATGTTTCAATTTTTGCTGTAACAAAAATTCCCCTACCACAATTACATTAAAATTAGTCAATTCATTAATTTTTTTTCTGTCCTTTTCCGTGAATATGACAACTAATTTTTCCTCAAATAAAAACATAAACATTTTTCCCCTTTTAAAAAGGAGGGTTGTTTGAACAAAGTCAAAACAAACTACCCCACCGCCACTCTGGTCACAGCAAATAATGAGTCACATTTCGGTTACCGTTTCGCTAAACTACCTCTGTTGTCGACGAAAAACATTGTATCATCCGAAATGTTGGTAAGTTTCAAGCTTTCAGATTTTCCTTTTTTATCATATCCGTTCGTTCACCTATCCACGAATAAATTTTGGGTGCTACTATTGTACAGATTTAGTACATTCTATTAATGAGAGCATTACACAAGAGAAAAAAAATTTGGCAAAAAAAAAAAAAGTAAGTTTTGGCTGTTATGTCATATTTTTATTGAAATTCACTAAATCTTTGATGCAATAGTAATACCAAATATTTATTCTCATTTCACGTGTTAACTTTGTTCCCTCAAGTTTCTTTTCGTTTCAGATCCTATGTGGGTTGGAACTTAGATGGTAGTTGGTTTATTCTCACCCATCAAATTGTTTTTGTACGTAATAGTGTCTTAAATTTTATGTTCCACAGTGAATCAGGTCTTCGTTTCACATATCAAATTCCTTTTTTTGGGAAAGATTCTGTTATCAAATATGCAGATATAAATATTGCAAATGACCAAGATAAATTTAGTAAGAGAGATACTATTACTAGCTACTTAAGCTTTATAATCATTTAATAAGCTTTTTATTTGGCATCAACAAAACCGGGCGTGGAACAACGAAAACAACTTCAATACAAAGGGAGTTTTGCCATAGTGTGCAGGTGAGTCACTGTTTTTTAGCTTTCATGTCTTTCATTATCGATTGTGTCAGGGTTTGCAGAGTATCGAAGTTCCTATATCAATGGTGAAATTGAAAGATATTCGCCATAGCGTGTGATCTCTTTCTTATTGTTGTTGTTATTTTGCTGCAGTTATTGGAGTGTGAGGTGACATAATGATTGATCCCCAAAAGCATAGAATCCTGGTGGTGATACGGTTTTTTTATTTTTATTTTATTGTTTTCTGATTGTTGGGTTGTTTAAGTAGTCGGTAGTTATTCCTATTTCAACTCCTAGATGATAGGTTATAGTTATTAGTGGAGTCTATCTAGTGCTAGTGGGTAGTTATTTTTAAGGTTCTCTTGTATTATCTATTTAAACCTTGGAGTATTTGAATTAAGATAATAAGAAGAATTGTTTGGAAAAAGGCATTTTGTGCAAGTCATTTGAGGTCAGGCTTCCTCAGTAAAGCCAAATTCCCATTTTTATTTATTGTGTTCATAACAATTGATATCAAAGTTCAGACAAACCGTTCAGAAATTGGTGTCTAATCGGAGCAATTCAAGGAGATGTTCAACCAATTGTCCAACCGGTTGGACGTCTTGGTGGCTAACCGGCCCAACACCCTCTCATATGCTATTGGGTCTTTGTCGGAGCAATTCAAGGAGATGTTCAACCAATTGTCCAATCGGTTAGACGTCTTGGTGGCTAATCGGCCCAACACCCTCTCATCTGCTATTGGGTTGACAAAACTATACGAGGCCCACGATAAGAAGATCATCTTTCCTGCTCTAGATGTGCGACGGACCATAACAATCAGCAACACCAAGGGTTCACCTTTATCCACTCCCACCAGCGGTGCTGCATCTTCCGACAGTGGCGCCTCCTCCACCGGTTCTACTCTCATTCGTTGTAATGACGCATTCTCTCCATGCCATCACTACAAACAATTGTTCACCATCCAAGTAGTGACAAAAGAGAGTGAGGCGGTGGTGGACGAAAGTGAAGGAGAAGCGGATATTGAATTTACTGTTGAGGACATGCGTTATTTTTAGGGGGAGGGAATGTTACAGTTCTTTTATTTTTATTTTATTATTTTCTGAATTGTTGGGTTATTTAAGTAGTGGGTAGTTATTCCTATTTCAACTTTCCTAAATGATAGGTTATAGTTATTAGTGGAGTCTATCTAGTGCTAGTAAGTAGTTATTTCTAAGGTTGTCTTCTATTATCTATTTAAACCTTAAAGTATTTAAATAAAGATAATAAGAAGAATTATTTGAAAAAAGACACTCTATGCATGAGGTCAGGTAAAGCCAAATTTCCATGGTGTGAAGAATCACATATATTATCTCTCACAATGCCTGCTCAAGTTAGGCCACAAGGTTAGCCAATAAATTTATTTATTTTTTGGTGGATTTGATTTTCTAAAGGTTTAGTTAACGAATTTATTAGGTTTCATAGCATTTCGGATTTATATAGTAAATGCAAAATATACGGGGAGGAGAGTAATTTACTTTATTTTTCTTAGTTATTATGCTGAGGTTGTTTGTAATAAATGGGAATTAAAAGAAAATGAGTACTCAGGTGGTGGTTGTAACTAATGCTTATGGAAATCGATATGGGGTCAGATACATGACCGGTGGTCTAAAAGTCTACTATATGTTCCATGGGAGAGAATTTAGTATCGATCGGGGTCACCATTTTTTAGGTGGTGCCTTAGTATAAATGAGGGATAAAATTGGGAAAGAATAAAAATAAAAGGAGTAAAAAGGAAAAGAAAAAATTAGTGATGTGAACATGGCTTACTACCAATTATAAGAAGTATTCTCATTCGAGAAAGAATTACTATAGTCAATGGACATCAAGCATTTTCAACATTTTGTCATGAAGCACTTGTGCATTCAAGAACCATGGGATACAAGGTTGTGTTTACAAATCATTCGTTCTATGGTTTTGCTGATGTTGGAAGCATCCATATGAACAAGGTGTTGCAGTTTACCTAGGCAGACACGGTGTTGCGGTCGGGTTTGCCACCAGAGAAGGTTTTTGATACGAAACACAATAATTAAAAATGTGATTTGGCTTTAACGAGGAAATCTGACCTCAAATGGTTTTATCGAGGAAGCCTGACTTCTTGCACAAGTGCCGATAACTTTTCTAATCTGATATGATACTTTTATTTAAATACTTAAAGGTTTAAATAGATATTACAAACAACTTCAAAAATAACTACCCACTAACACTATATAGGCTCATGACCTATTGTTGATAACTATGACCTATTCTTTAAGAGAGTTAAAATTCAAATAACTACTTATTACTTAAACAACCCAAAAATTCAGAAAATAATAAAATAAAAAATAGTAACAGTTTTTGTAATACCTAATGCCTGTTGATACTGCCATGTTAATTGGGAAATTTGGGTCTTGAGTTCTGTCTAACATGGAAACAATGTTGTTAAGCTATGGCCCCTGTCCAAATGTTTTGGGTTTTTATCATGGTGCTTAAAGTTGCAAATATTTGTTTGGTAAAATTTCTTTGGTGCTTCTTCTATTGCTCTGTACAAGTCATAAATGCTTTTGAGAACAACCTATGCTGGCTATCAAATATATGCCATATCTAAAGAACCTATACCTTTTCTTATTTTTTTGGGTAGCAATGGAGGGGATAGTGGCTGCATACGTTGCTGCTTGCCAACTTTGCCAGCGGAGTAAGTATCAAACTTCTTTTCCTACTGGTTTGCTTCAGTTGTTGCCTATTTCGAATGCTATTTGGGAGGAGTTAAGTATGGATTTCATTGTGGGGGCTGCCAAGATTAAAGAGGTTTGATACTATACTAGTTGTGGTTGATAGATTGAGCTAAGTATACTTATTTAAAATTTTCTTATGGAGGTGGTTCAATTACATGGCATTCCTTTAACTATTGTTAGTGATCAGGATTGAACATTCATTAGGGCAAGAGCTCAAACACGTTGCAAGGCACCTGTTGATGAACTCAGCAAGTGCACCGGTCATACAAGTAATAAAGTGATAAGAAAAATTGTCGATCCCACGAGGACTGATGACCAAGCAATAATTTATTTATTTAAGTAAAGTTGGATCGATCATTAAATGTTTCTTGAGAATATTGTGATTAAATTAAAAGCAGAATTCGTAAACTTATTTTTAGTTTTTAATATTTTAGAAAGTAAATTCAGAATTAATAAATCTTAGAAATTGAGTTTAGATTTTTAATAAAAGGGCGTATCTAGGATTCAACTTCCCCAATAGTTTCTTAACGAGTTTTTCTATTCTTACGATTACATTCAAGATCGAATTATTAACCGGTCTTTCTATGATTGATTAAGAAGGGCCGGCTTGGCTCAGCAGTAAGCTTGTTTGCCGTGGTGTGTCAGGTCGCGGGTTCGAATCAGCCTCTCTGCAAAAAGTAGGGGAAAGGCTGCCTAGAGTATTCCCTTCCCCAGACACTCACGAAGTGGGTATTTGAACTGGGTCGGCCCTTCTATGATTGATTAAATCTCAATCCCTTGGTAATCTAACCCTTTATTCTAATCCAAAGCCTAATCCCTTAGTACTTTTTCATAAAATAAGCATTAACGCAAGAACTCACAGTTATAAAATTCACAAGTCTATCCCTAGATCATACAAATTCCAGCAATCAACCAATCAGAATCATACATCAACATCCCTGTTGTCATATATGACTTATATGTTTATCTACGAGTGATCAAGTCATAAATAAAACTAATCATTAATATCATATTGATTGCATAATTTAAAAGCAAGAATGTAATTCATAAGAAATAAGCAAACATCAACTAAGAACCCATTGGTTCTGTCTCTTACTAACTACTAAGAGTAATTTAGCATGACATAATCATAAAGACAGAATTAAAATATGCAGTAAAAGAAGTGACATAATCATAAAGACATAATTAAAATATGCAGTAAAAGAAATAGAGTAGTTCATGATAAAACTTGTCTAATAATGATGATCAATGATGCAGAATTTGAAAGAAAGGGCCTTGAAGGCCGTAGGCATGTGAGAGGGAAAAACAAAATTTTCTCAAGCGGAATTACGCGTATCATATCAAGAAACATGCTTTAGGACATGGATGTTACCTTGTTTGCTTTCCAAAACTTGAAGATGATCAAGGTGAGGCTTGAAGATACAAGCCCTCTAATGTTGATCCACACCACCCTTTGTCAAGACGGAAGAACCCTTCTTTAAAGCCACCAACGAACACCAAGGGAGGCAAGCTAGGTGTCCCTTATGGAGAGGAAGGAGGCTAGGTTTCAAGGTGTTTAGATGAGTGAATTTTCACCAAGAAAACTCACAAAAGTGGCGCATGGAATTGTAGGAGAAGTGGCTATCTCTTTTTCAAAAACCCTAAGGAGAACTTAACCAAAAGGAAGCACTTAAGGAGATAAGAGAGCAATAGATTTGAATCATATTTTTCTCCAAAAAATCTGATCATGGAGCGCCCTTTTAGTGGAGGAAAGAGTGGAGTTGTTGCAATTCAAATATAACCAACAAACTCCTATCCTATCCTCATAAGACTAAGTCTACACCTAGTCAAAAATCTGACCTAATAACCATTATATGGTCAGCCATATGGTGCGCCCCATTCAGCCTAAATGCAGTCCAAATACATTGAGTAGTTGCAATTCAAATTGAATCAACTAAATCAAATATTCCCACAACCATACCAAATCTGAATGGAGCTTAATTTTTTGGCCAAATGACCATCATTATACCACCAAATCAGCGCCCCAATCATCTTGATGATGTCCAAAGATCTCCTCTTTATACTTGGGATTTGATCTTGACAAGATACTATCAAGATCTCATCTTATCCTTTCGTTATGAAACAACCTTTCATAGCCAATTCAAATTTGAACATTCTAATTCAAATATTCAAATGTTTAATGGGAATTATTTTTTATTATATTATTTATTGTGCTATCAAACGCAATTATCATTCTCGTAATAAAAATAGAACATGTTATCAAGCACATTTTTTTATTTTCAAAAACTGTTCAAAGGTACAGAAATAGAAAAAAAATTGTTTTTTTTTCAGAAATAATGTCAAGAAACAGGATGATTGTCATGCACGTCCTTAAATAAATTTTTTATAAAGTCCAGATTTATTCTATTTTATTAAATGTATTAAATCAAACCACACCTAATATAGATAGCGGCATAGCCATCTTATATGCTTAACCCATCCCCTAATTGGAGGAGATGTTTATCTGGTTGACACTAAACCCTAAGGGCCTGTTTGGTAAGGATGTTAAGAACCCGCACCGTTAAACTAGGAAATTAAGTTAATTAATGTGGAGCTATTTGTCAGTTTTATTTTTAATAGGATTAATTCAGCAAACGTTAAATGTGGATTTAAATTAGTAAATTAAATTAATTAAATATGGAGTTATGTGTTAGTTTTATTTTTAATGGGATTAATTCAGAAAACGTTTAATGTGGAGTTATGTGTCAGTTTTATTTTTAATGGGATTAATTCAATAAACGTTAAATGTGGAGTTAAATTACGAAATTATGTTAATTAAATGTGGAGTTATGTGTCAATCTTCTTGTGGTGTTAAGTGTCTTTATGTTTTTTATGGAGTTACAAAGTTTTGTAATTTGAAATCTATTATTTGAATATGAAAGATAACACTTATGCCTATAAATACAACTTTCGGCACATAACCCTGGGCCATACTTAGAATTCTACGTGAAGTTTATAAAGTGTGGTACCTCCAACTTGCCACCTTCCTCAACCTTTATAATATCCCAGAAAAATGGTAACAATAACAACAATAATAATAATAATAATAATAATAAAATAGTAGTACGAACCCTTATGTATGGGATTATATGAATTAGTGTGTCATAATTTGATTTTAAAAGTGTAAACTTAATTAGTGGTGATTTTAGTTGTAACGTCCAGCAGTTATTGTTGGTTATCATTTAATTAGTAAATGACAATAATTATTTTTATTAATTTTGTAACCATTAATATATTAATGACTAAAATAAAAGTGATGACCGTTAATATTATCTGTAATTAATGTCTCGGTTTCAAAATTTTAGCTATAAATAGGAGCTTAACCTTAACAAAACCAAATCACATCCTCCACCTTCTCCCCTCCATTGAAGCACCAAGAGACCACCTTTCTCTTGGTTTCTCCACGAAAGTTCCTTGTATGAGTGTGCTCTAACCATGAGTGGGTAAAAGTCCGGCCATTTCCGAGTTTTGGGATTTGTTTTCAGGCAGAAAGCTACTGGCTTTGGGGTTGTAGGTATGGAGGCCACCTCCATGCCATTTGAAGCTTCAAGGTGCCATTTTGGTTGAGAAAGGACCAAGCCTTGGTCACCATTTCGTGGCTTATGTAATCTGACATTTTGGGATAGATTGCATAGAGGAAAGCTTCTTGTCCTCGGATTGATCTATTGCTTGTTCCATCGACCTCCATGGGAGGGTGGTTTATATGCATGTATCATATCTCAATGAGAAAAGCTCCAAGTGGGTTGCCACATTAATTCGGGCAGAGGAACGTATTATAACCATCACCACCACCAAGTAGTCATCAGTTGAAGGATCATACCCAAAACCGTAGGAACACAGAAATCGTAGTGGATATTAAAGGAGGCAAAGATATTGGTTTTTTGACACCGGTGGACGGGTTCCATATAGTGAGATATGTATTGCAATTCAGAAGTAGAAACCCTCTGCAGGAACCAATAATTCAAATATGAAGATAAAAATGAGGCTGGAAAGACACAAAATTAAGCTTTACTGAAGCAGAATCGTCGAGAAGCGATGCATCTAAGTCTCTGGATATACATTCAGAACCAGAAACCTTTAAGGACACAAGTCTTTGGGTGCATGATGCAGCTAATTCAAAACGCAATGTTGCAAAGTGAGGATCAGAGATGAGAGAAAACCATGACTCAGAAACACACTTGAATGCTTCATAATACCATGTCCCACCAAGGACTTGAATGCTTCATAATACCATGTCCCACCAAGGAGCACATGGCATTTTGAATTAGCTGCATCATGCACCCAAAGACTTGTGTCCTTAAAGGTTTCTGGTTCTGAATGTATATCCAGAGACTTAGATGCATCGCTTCTCGACGATTCTGCTTCAGTAAAGCTTAATTTTGTGCCTCTCCAGCCTCATTTTTATCTTCATATTCGAATTATTGGTTCCTGCAGAGTGTTTCTACTTCTGAATTGCAATACATATCTCACTATATGGAACCCGTCCACCGGTGTCAAAAAACCAATATCTTTGCCTCCTTTAATATCCACTACGATTTCTGTGTTCCTACGGTTTTGGGTATGATCCTTCAACTGATGACTACTTGGTGGTGGTGATGGTTATAATACGTTCCTCTGCCCGAATTAATGTGGCAACCCACTTGGAGCTTTTCTCATTGAGATATGATACCTGGACAAAAATTGAGGGTACCCGTTTGCCCTATATGTACCCCCATATTGGTAGACATGTGTATACAGGGTCACTCTTGAATGGTGCAATACATTGGTTGTGTGTTCATCGTTGTACAAATATGGTTGTTATTTTTTCCTTTGATTTGATGGGAATAAGTGTTTTTGAGATACCTCTACCAGATGATTTTGTCGGCAGCTTTCGATCTTGTGATTTACGGGTACTTGAGGATTTCTCAGTCTGTCTGTTAGGGGGAATGATACAACTAATATATGGGTGATGAAAGAATACAAAGTGAAGTCATCTTGGACTAAGTCTATTGATGGCATTCCTAATGCATACTTTTCTCCAATATGCATTCAAAGGTGGTGATATTGTTGGAACATATGGTTGTATAGAATTAGTGAAATATAATGACAAGGGACAACTTCTAAAGCATCGCTTGCTTTGTGTTTTTCCACATGTGCACGATGTGGCTATGTATACAGAGTCTCTGCTTTCACTCCCCAGAGACAATGAGCAAGCTGAAGAAGATGAATGACAATAACAAGCAAGAAGAATTAGATTGTGAAATATTATCTGATACCTTTGTCATTTTATTCATACCCTTATCATTAATGATTTAACTTTCATTATTTAAAAAACTATATTTTTATTTAGACAATTTCAATTTTATTATTTTTATCTATCACTTATTTAAATTTAAATTTCAGACGGTTTCTTATTATTATTTTCATTTGTTAGCATAAATTTAAAAAACGTTTATTAAATATCAAAGTAATAAATTTAAAAACACGTCAGGGAGAATTTGGATAAAGGGAAAGAAAATAACAAAATGTTGAGCTTAAACTAAGGGTTTTTGCAGGTTGAATTTATATCAATCTTAAGAAGAAAAGAAAAGTTAGCCAATCTAATTTAATCAATTTTTTGATTGGTTTAGTTTGAATTGTAAATTTTATTCAATTGAATTGGATTAGATTAGATCACTTCTAAGGATAAGTTATGATTGACTTAATTTAATTAGTTTTGTTAGAATTTTTAATATATAAACTTGGGACCAGTTATAATTACCACTAAAATGATATCACTATCATCCCAATACGACCACCACCATTATTATCGTCGTCTTCGTCACCACCACCATGCCACCACCACCACCGCCACCATACCACCACCGCCAATATTTGCGTTGCTACGTTGTTTTAATCATCCTCGTACGTTGCTACGTTTGCTAACTAATATAAGAATAAATATATTTTTTGGTCCATAACCAAAAATTCGGTCCACACTTTAGTCCATTATAAAAAGAAATTAGTCACATGGTCCCTATGAAATCCAAAATGGACGCATCTTGGTCTTTTTGAGGGACTAATGTAAGTCTTTTTTGAATTTGTGAGGTACCACGATTTTAACTAAATTGATTCACTTTAAATTTTTTAGGGATCTCGAGACTAATTTTTTTTATAAGGGAATAAAATGGGAATCATATTTTTTGTTAGGGACTTAAGGATATTTACTCCTAATATATATATTAAACCAAGAAACTAATAAGGACCTGCAATCAAGAAGAAGAAGGAAAAAAAAAGCTGGAATCAAAATTTTTGTGACCACACTCGCGGGCATTTGCCCGCAAGTGGGTCCGCCACTGACCACCACTATTATCACCACGCACTGCCACCGTCGCCGCCGCCACCACTACACCATATGGAAATAAAAGTGATGATCCGAAAAAAATTATGCTTAATAGGAAATATTTTTTATTATATTATTTGTTGTGTTAACAAACACAATTCTCATTCTCGGAATAAAAATAGAACATTGTATCAAACACATTTTTTTCATAAACTGTTCCGAGGTATATAAATAGAAAAGAATTGTTTATTTTCAGAAACAGTGCCAGGGAACAAAATGGTTGTCATGCACACCCGTATGTTCAAAATACCAGTAAACATAGGGTGCCTTCAGATATTCAAATTGGGGATTGGGTCTATTTGAAGATGAGACCACATCAGAAAAGCTCCATGATTTCTAAATTGCATCCGAATCTTGCTGCTAGATTTTACAAATCTTACTTGGTGTTATTGTTGTTTGGATATTTTTAAAAAGTATACAATTCACAAAAAAATTCAAGTATCGTTCACTTGAAACGGGAAATTTAATTTCTTATGGTTATTCCTTTTTTATTTTCTTGGAGGTTAATTTGATGGTTTTTTCAATGAAAATTATAATTTCTAAAACGCAAACTAAACTAAGAATAGTAAGAACACGTTTAAATGAGTAAAAATGAAGATTAAAAATCTAAAATTCTGATTTCAATGACTTTTCCTTTAAAGTTGCATGTCTGCGTTTTAACTGTTGTAGCACCAATCTTGAGGGAATCTGACTTTTGTAGAACCTAACTAAACTTTCCCAAATTCAGTTCTAAAATGGTTCAAATTAATCCCTTAATCTTAAATCAGTTCATTGATGACTTATAATCAAATTCTTTCCTAGATTATTCCTAATCTTGAAATCTTGAATTAATCAAATGCATAAACTCAAAATTTCCAATAAAAGTTCATGCAATAATCTTTAAGCCCATTCCCATGGAACTTAAACCAAGAAAATTTCATTAATCAAACCTCAAGAACATACATAGCAGTTTGAATCAATTAATCAGTACTTGTCATCTTAATCAGAATTCTAGAAAATGGATTAGCAATGCATGTTGAAAATTAAAGCAAAAATGAAATCTGAAATAACAGTAAACATGTTCTTCATTCACAAATACTAGAAACAGTAAGAGTAGAAGGTACAGATCAATCTCTTCTTCAAATTCAAATTGTAAAATTACGAGAAACTAAAGTATGATGCTACTGGTCTAGAAGCTTGCATGCAGAAATCGTTTCCTCTTGAATCCCTCCAAGAAAGAGCTCCTTCATGCATGTATCTCCAAGAAACTCTCAAAGAAAACTAAAGCGCTCAAAATGTAAAAATTGATTACAACTAAAAACCGAGTTCTCTCTTCAACGAAAATCTGACTTCTTTTCTATTTATTATGAGTTCCACTCCCTTTTCAAAATAAAAACTCTGATTTTTAAAACTAAAGCTTCAAGTTGATTCTATCCCTTAGATCAAACAAGCACCCAATGGCCCTCAAGTTGCCATCCTACCTTCTTCTTCCTTCTTTTATCAGCCATGTGTCTTTTTCTGTGATATAATATGAAAATTAATTACTAAAAAGTTAAAATTCATTTGTTTACCTCTTTTACCAACTTGGGCTTACTTCTTTAAGTTTAGCCCAAATTTTACCTTCACTTTAACACAATTCAGCCCATAAAACATAAGAGAATTACCACTAAATTAAGTAAAAATTAAGACTAACAATTATAACATGTGGGTCTAATAGCTTTTATACAGCAACTTCCTGCAAGAGCCCGTATACATCATGTCTTTCACGTTTCACAGCTCAAAAAGGCCATGGGGGAGAATTCGTTGGAAGAGGAATTACCCAGATCTGCAGGTTGATGGTTTCAAATTTTATCCGGCCCAAGTTTTGGGAAACAGGCAGATTCAGCAGCAGGGGGAGCTCATTGATCAAGTGATGGGACTGAGATAATTACCTAATGATGGGCCTGATACAATTAGTAGTTAATTAAAGAGTTATTCTAAAATATTCTTAAATAATAGGATATAAAGAGAGGAGTGTGGGAGTGTGAGGTATGCATAATAATCACAATGGCCCATAGTTTCATTTGGTTGAGAAACAATTTAAAAAGCCCGTGAAGATAATCAGGATCAACAATGGCCATGTATTCCTCATGCATGATATTTTCTTCTATTTTTTATTTATAATCTTTTCTATAAGTATAGTAGTTTTTAATATATTTAATCTTATTTTTTTTCTATTTATTTTGTCATAATTCTATTTTCTATTTATAAGAAGAATAAAATACATAGGTTAATCTTATTTCTAATAGTATTAAGGAAGAAAAAAAATCATAAAGAGGTAAATAATTAAAAAATATATAGAGATATAAGTGATTCAAACCAAAATTATAGGGTGATTTTTGAATTTTCACCTTTATAAAATGAACACTATTATAGAATTAATATCAATTTCAAAACATTCCTCCGTATCAATTTCAAGGTAATAGATACCTTTTGTTACTTAATTTATAATATTTGATATAAAATCTATAAGATTTAAAAGGTAATATAATATTTTAATTTTGGATTTAATATTTTTTTTATTATCTACCACATCAACATCAAATTTTTTTCTTGCTAAATCAAACGAAAAATTGTTTGTCTTTTAAATGATACGACTTGTGTCATTTTACTCTCACAAAGAGGTGGGACCCACAACTTTATATTTTTTTTCCACTTTTTTCTCCTTTATTTATCTCTTTTTCTCACTTAAAATTACATAACTTTACGTCCTTTAAAATGATACACTAGTTTTTTCTCGTGATTTAAAGACGATGGTTGATTGAAGTTGAATAAACTACCCCACTGCCACTCTGGTAACAGCAAATAGTGAGTCACATGACATGAATATCCCCAATTTCCAAATGAAACCCTGTTCCGTTTCTGAAATAACCGAACTAACCGGTTACCGTTTCGCTCCGTTCAAAACTACCTCTGTTGTCGACGAAAAACATTGTATCATCCGTAATGTCGGTAAGTTTCAAGCTTTCAAATTTTCGTTTTTTCTCAGATCCGTTCGTTCAGCTTCCCATTTCACGTGTTAATTTTGTTCCCTCAAGTTTCTTAATTTTGCGTTTCAGATCCTATGTGGGTTGGGTTTCTTCTCTTCTTGTTTGTTTATGGCTCAATGTGTTGTGTTGTAGTTCCATTGTAGAAAATGCAAATCCTTATATTCATAATTCATTGACTTTTTATATTTGTTTTCTCCTTGGAAAAATATTAAGTTATAGAAAATCATACTCTTATGTTGCATGGGATTGATCTCTCGTGTTACTTTTACTTTAAAAACATGTGTCTCTCTTTTTTCTTTTTCTTTTCTAAAAATTGGTGGGACCCACTTTATTTGTCTCTCTCATACAACATGAGAAAAGTAATCCCGTAAGTTATATAACCATGAGTAGTTTAGATTGCTGTAGTTATAAACATAAATGCTCTTCTTGTTAGCAGTTATTATAATTTTGGATCTGCAATGTTCACCAATGACCTTTTTGGATTCCAAAAAAGAGTAAACTGTTGTGTTATTCACCAATTTTTGATACATGAATTGGTGATGTTTTGTTGTTTAGGCAATGCCCCACCAATGGTTGGTTTTGTTCATATTAAATTATGAATTTACATTAGTTGAATTTGTGATGACAAATTCTTATGCCATTTGGATTGATTCTTTTCATGTGGACAATCTATCACATTGATATTGTCTCTTGGTATAACCTTTCCTCTTGAGTTCTTGACTCTTTGTTCTTTTGCTTTGTCTTCTGAGCTATAAGGATAGTACTCATTAGGCTTTTGTATTTTGTTGTTCTTTCTTCACTTAAATTCATCATTAAACCCTAAACCCCACTCTACAGCTACACCGAATTGGACTATTCATGTTTCGGATGTGAGGAAGACATTTTACATAGTAACATAGTTTAGCATTATAGTTGTGGAATACTGTTAGGACCCATTTGCAAGGTATGGGACTTGGAGTCCCACGTTAGTTGTATGGGCAACTAATGTGGGGTTTATAAGGCCTTGAACACTCCCACCCCTTGAGCTAGCTTTTGGGGTGGTGCATCCCAAGGTTCTTATCAAATACGTGATCCAGGAATCAATATTATGTTTCCAGTGTGGATTCCTGGTCACTGCAATATAAATTTGCATGCCTTTAACAGTAAAACCAGTGCCGGCAATAGTAACAGCGTTTGAAAACTAGTAGATTTTACAATTTTGGTTTTAGTTAACGTGTTCCCTCAAGGCATTAATGAAAGTTAGAAGCATTTAATATCTTCAAAATCCAAAAAGCATTTAATTAGGGTACATATTAACAAAACCCTCACAATCATTAGAGATTCTAATTTCTAATTCACACTATAGGGTACCCAAAATGACTTGAAGACTATTTTAGTTCTGTTTTTCTTGGAAAGTTGTTTTAGCCGCTCGACTACAATTTTGGTTACTTTAGGCTAATCCTTCGGAACAATTCTTATATGAGCCCCATTGTCCTTGGTTGGTATTTTAGTGTGCGAATTTTTTAGTAGTTTCTTGGATTTCAGATATCCCTTGATGGAGAAATTTTCAAGTTCATTCCATTTTGATTTCTTACAGACAAGAACAGTTAAGGTTAGCAACATATCACTGGCTACTTCCAAGAAGGAAATTGAAGAATTCTTTTCATTCTCAGGCGATATTCAATATATTGAGATGCTAAGGTCAGAGCACTTATAATGCACTTATCTTTATTCATTTCTTATGATTGTTATTGTTTTTAACTTTTACTGTAAATGTCAACCTAATCTTTGGTTATAAACTTGTAATTCTCAGGGAATCTGATCACACCCAGATTGCTTATGTTACCTTTAAGGATTCACAGGGAGCTGACACGGCAGTTCTCTTGACAGTATGTTTATATGCAAATAATTTTTGCATATAAAACGTCACAGTACATTTCATAATAATAAGATGCATTACACCAATGTATCCTACTAATCCTTTCCATTCAATCACTAGAACTGATAAACATAAATTGAATTTAGACAGATACTTTTAGTTGTTGTTTTTTTTTAAAAAAAAAACTATGTACTTATTCTTCTGTTTTTTAATATAGGGTTCCAAGATAGCTGATCTATATGTTACCATCACACCTGTGGAGAAGTACCAGCTGCCCCCTGAAGCTATTCCCTCAAGTCCAGTAAGTACTTAATTGTTAACTTAAATTCCGTGTTATTTATTGCATGCAATTGAGATCATCATGCTCCAATTTGCTGCTACTAGTACATTTATATGTGGTTAAATTTGCTAAATATGAACACTTTTGCTGAACATGTTTGTGCCATGTGCCCAAAAATATCAGTGTCGAGGTAACATAGAATGCTAATGTGTTTTATATATCTGACTGATAGGACCTAGGAAGTTAGGAAATTATTGAATTAGTTCCAAAGTAGTTACAGAATCAGTTAGGTGTAGGGATGTGCAAAATAACCAAAAAAATTGGGTCGAACCATGAACCGAACCAAATCGCTCCATAAAATAACCGGTTTTTAAAAATCAGTTCATGAACTGAACCGGTTTTTAGAACAGGTTTAAACCGGTTTAACCAAACCGTTTCCGAACCGAACCGTTTCCAAACCGAACCGAATTAATTTTTATAACTTTATTTTTAAAATTTTTAATTTTTTTTTTCTTTTCAAAAGAGGGTCGACCCGAACCGGTTCCGAACTGAACCACTTCCGAACCGAATCAGTTTTGAACCGAACCAAACTACTTTTGAACTTAACCATTTAAATCAATTCGGTTCGATTTTTCAAAAAATCCGGTTCGGTTCGACTCATGCACATCCCTAGTTAGGTGGTTATAATTTGAAGGGCAGGGGCTCTGCTTAAATAAGCAGCAGTAGAAGGGAGGGAGATTCAGATTTGTTGGTTTGGGAAGACAGATCTATGGATCAGTTGTAAAATGGGAAACCCTTTGTTGAAGGGGAAACTCTTAGAAGGAAAATTCTCTCCTTTTCTCTGTTCGTGATTTCGGTTGTCAAATGATAGAATTGTCCATTTCTTTCCATCTTCCATATGCTTTCTCTTTTCTTGCGGGTTCATAACGCTGACTCATTACATTATTATTCTTGACTGACTCCTCCTAGTTTCAGGTTTTGAAACATATGACTTCACTATCGCAGCCAAATTTATATGGTGCTTAATATCTTTGTCTGGGTATGATTACTATAAATTTTTAGATCTACTTTGTTCTGCTGATGATGTCAGCAACTTATCTGCAGCAATGAAAACAACTTTGGCATGAAGATGATGCCTCAAAATCTTATATACACCAAATGACCACTTGTACCTTAGCAGATCTAAACATATGTAAAACATTTTAGTATGAAGTTTGATTAATAACTATATGGCTACACTATCGGTGTTGTATTTGATGCTCAAGTCAAATATACTGTAAATTTTGTGACTGAGCAGTTCTGAATGTGACTTTCAGATCTTCAATTAGATCTAGATGCACAATCTCCGCATGTGTATACAAATTCTTTTCTTTCCCTTCCCACTGGATTGGAAATTTTAATTTCGTTACTATCAAATTCTGAGTATAAGTGAAGTTTCTAATGTACAATACTCTTCTCAATAGATAAACCGAAGTGCTTCTTCAGTTAATGGGGCTGAAGATGTAATGAGCACCATGCTTGCCAAGGGTTTCATTTTAGGAAAGGATGCAATCTACAAGGCAAAAGCCTTTGATGAACGTCATCATTTGACCTCAAATGCTTCTTCCACAGTTGCTTCCATCGATCGTAAAATGGGTTTAAGTGATAAACTAAGTATTGGAACAGCTATTGTCAATGAAAAGGTGAAAGAAATGGATGAAATGTTTCAGCTTTCCGAAAAGACAAAGTCTGCTATTGCTGTTGCTGAGCAAAAGGCAAGTAGTGCTGGATCTGTTATCATGAGCAATCCTTACGTAGTAACTGGAGCTTCATGGGTGTCAAGTGCCTTCACTGCTATTGCAAAGGCAGCTGAGGATGTTAGCATGATGACTAAGGAGAAGGTTGAACAAGCTGAAGTGGAAAAGAAGGAGATGATTTACCTTGAAAGGCAAGGGACTGTTGATGATTTTGCACATATGCACTTTGAGGATTCTTCAGACGCGGGTCCTGCGGTTGTTCCTGTTAATTCAGACAATGACAGTAAGCTGGGAATTATATAATTTTGAGATGACTCACAATCCTTAGATCCTCACAAGCACAGTTTGATTGATTTGGTTAAATATAGTTTTTGTCAGTCTTCACTTGCTGCAAATTGGTTGTACAATGATAAGTCTTGTTGATTGTTATAGTGATGTAAAGTTTTCTCTGGCTGATTAGATTCCAAAACATAGTCAACATTCATGTAAAATAATAAATTGTTATTTCTTATTATGATACTAATTGTGAGTTTTTTCTTCACTCGCTTCTTCGCTTAGGTCATATGCTTTTGGATTGGTTTTATTACAAACATTATACTCAGTATAATTTAATTTTGCAGATATCTGTAAGCATACAACATACATGGGCCCATACATGGCAAATAATAGTTTTTAATATGGGTCCTATTTGTTTTAAGTTTCACAAAGCATAATTGTTTCATAGTTTTGGCAACTATATGTCTCTTGGCTTTTGCATATATATAGGAATCAGTTTAATACAACATCTAGACATGTTGGTCTGTGGTGCTTTGAAATCAAGTGGCTTAATATGTTAAAAGATTGCTAGGTGGCGACAAAAGACAAAGAAAGAATCATATATGATGCAAGATAAGCTTTTTTGTATAACCCTGTAATATCTTTATAGGTCATTAACAGTTACGTGCTGAGTTTCCTGTACCGTTGTTAGGTTTTACAGCTTCCTAAAAATGTGTATATTTGGTGTTCTATATGGGTCACCAGTTTAGAACAATCAATATAGTTTACATGGGAAAATGAATGGAATTTCCTTCCTAAGGCAGTGAAACAAATGAAATTTATTCAGTATCAATTATGAATCAACCAGGCATAAGAATGCCATTTGTCTTCAGATGAGAAGGTACAATCGCCACCTAACTGAATTGTATAGCCGATGTGCTCCATGCCAGCTGCTATGTTATCATAGATAGCGTAACAACCACTCCAGGCTCTGTTGAAATCAAGGTAATATTAAGTTTCATCTTAAATACATCAATAATGCCAATAATAGAAGAGATCAAATGATAATAAACGAAATGATTTATTTCATTCTAATTTAGTGTGGGGCTTTTCTCAGCATAACAAATGAAATAATTCAATTAATTAGAAAAACTTGTAGTGTGGCGCTTTTGAATCATGAGGTTTTTTGTTATTATTATTATTATTATCTGGTTTTAACCTTAAAACAAAAGAAAAGGCACTAACAGATTATTATAAATATGGACTATTATACCTCCATGCATTCATGCAAATTCTCATCCTTTGATCTAACGTGGATCTACAAAATCATAAGATTAATTATCGACATGACATTGCATTTGATTGATGCATTTAAGATTCAAATAAAGCCAAAATTCTGCATCACAATAATAATTGATTACCCCTATGACTTTGTGGATTCCATGTTGATTGACTTCTAAACAAGCCAGGATTACAAGTGCCGCAGCAACTGTTGAGGGCCAGTAGCACAGCTGATCATGAGCTGACAGTGCAAGCACTGCCAGATACTTGACCCTCTTCTCCACAACTGCATCAGCATTAGCAGCTTTTAGGTAGAACCTGTAAAATTTACAAGGTTGTGTAATATAGCTGAAATAAGTATACATAAAAGAGAGGGTAGAATCATATCTTCCTTGTGATGCTCGAGTGACAATTTAAGAAGGCGGTAAAAGTTTTTCTTAATTGGTGCCATGTGAAGTTACAGTTACAAGATTTTATTATACTATTTAAATTATGCACAGTTGTTAAGGCAAAAAGTCCCTTATTAGATAAATAAAAGCATACATATGGCTTTGCTTAAACCATTCATTTTAAATCGTTTCCCAGAAAGAAACTGAAATCTTGAATGATGAATGGAGACCAGAAACAATGAATATTAGCTGCTTTGTATCCTTTATGCTGAATTTTAGTTCATATTCGTGCTACAAGAATGTAAAGAAAAAATTATACCACAAGAAACTGTAGATGGTAGGCAGAAAACACTGGAAGTTGAGCACCTCCTGCACCATCCATTCCATAGCCACAACCTCGCATCTACTGTACACATTGCTTTTTATGTAGAAATTTTTTTGCCCCACTCTATAATGCCCACAAAAGATTCAGTTACCCATTAGATAGAAATAACCACTGCACATATTAACAGAAAGTTGTAGAAAAATAAATAAAAATACAGAGACATAATAGAAATAACCCCTGAGAAGAAACGACCTCCTGTCGGCCTAAAATTTATATATTGGGTTTATCATCTATCCTTTAACATGACCACAGGAAATTTTCTACACACACAATATTTTGTGGGGCCCGCAGCAAAAAAAAAATTCGACGCGTAAAACGAATCTCTATAACATAACTATTATAAAACCCTTATTATTATCACTTAGTCATTTATATAAGGAAAGAATATTATGGCTACTTTTTTTATATCTATATTATTATATCACATTCTCAATAGGAGATAAAAAAGATGAAAATTAGATGGAATTTTATTTAAAAAATGTTGGAGAAAAGTAAATAGAGTAAGCATAAACAAAAGATAGACATAATATCATATTCCAACATTTACATCTGAGATATTGACAAATAATTAAAAATAGTGTGTTTAGATAATTAGGATAAATTGCAAATAACTCCCTTGATGTTTTAGTCGTTTCTAATTTTTATTAGTAAACTTTATTTTAGTCGTTTTTAATGTCTTAGTCGTTTTTAATGTATGACTCTGTGAAGTTTGATTATATTGAAAAAGGTTAAATTATGTTACTTTTAACATCTCACACGTCATGAGAAAAACATATACCTTAAAAAAAGGTTAAAACTTGCAAGCAGATTTGACTTAATTCTAACTTTATCTATGAGACATTAAAAACTTTTACAAAATGTTTTTCTTTCGAACTCAAACTTTAAGGGAGTTCATGTAATACAAAATAAAACTTATGTATGAAAGTTGAAAATGTCTAAAACTTTAGAAGGTTATTTGTAGTTTATGCAAATAATTCTCATCTGAATCAAATTCTTTTAGTCACGAGATAATACACTATTAGTGAGAATAAATACACTCAAACTAAATCAAAATTTAATCCTAATTTATTTCCATTGCCCTCAATAGCAAATCACTAAACCAGAAGGCAACCCCAAGACCAGTAAAGGACAGAACCCTCCGTCCCACCACTCCCACCCCCAGCCCAGAAAAAAAAAAAAAAAAAAAACGATGGGAAAAAATGTAGAGATTAAATAATGAACCTGTTATATTGCTGGTTTTCTTCTATCCTGGTGGCTAACGTAAGGCAGGCTATTCCAGCAATTTGAAGGTTCCTTTTGGCTTTGAAGTATCCTTTGCTTAAGAAACGGTCAAGTAGGCTGACTCCAAGAAACATTGTCTCTTGCAGAAGCTGTTTTCGATTACATTGCTGCCCATTTAACGCAAAATTCAGAGATAAAAGCATTTTAAACAAAATCAACTAGCAATTCGAAGCCCAACAACTTCCATAAAGGTAGCATTTGACAATAGTTCGCATACAATAATATTAGTTAGTAGGTGACTGTGTTAGCAACGTATATAAGCTTTATATATATATATATATATATATATATATATATATATATATATATATATATATATATATATATATATATATATATATATATATGGGGTAAACATTTCTCAAGCAGCTTGAGATAAGTTTATCTCCAACTAGCGTAAAACTACGTCATTTTGACTAATGAAGGGTGTTTATGTAATTTTAGGTGAATTAATGAAGGATGTTTCAGTAAAATGTATATGATATAAAAATAAATAAAATTATAAAAACACCCTTCATTAATCAAAACGACGTAGTTAGCTGGAGATAAACTTATGTGAAGTTGCTTGAGAAATGTTTACCCCTGTATATATATATATATGGGTTTTATAAAAGTTATCTTATAGAAAAAGAGATTGTGTTATGTTATAGAGATTCGTTTTGCGTGCCAGAGTTTTTTTTACTGCGGGGCCCACAAAATATTGTGAGTGTAGGAAAATTTTTGTGGTCATGTTAAATGATATATATATATATATTCATCCTGCCGTCTGAAAGTGAAAGTGGGGGAAGAATAAAAATTGATTACCCTTCATCAAAAGAAAATAATGTTATTGTTAGTAATTTCATCATTAAAAATGATAATTACAAAAATAATACTAACTAGAGAAACCCCTTCAGTCACGGCAAGAGGAAACCCCTTCAATTCGCCGTGGATCCGACGAAATTTTTTTGTGCTATGTAACAATGCTCTAATTATAAAACGACGGAATTAAATTATATTCATTTGTATAATTTATTAACAATTTCAAAAATAATTTTGGTGTAATATATATATGGGAAAAATAAATCATATGTAATAGAAAAATCACAATCTTATATCATAAATACATTAAGTATAAAATCAACCTATTAAAAAAATAATAATACATCTTTGTATGATGTGTATAGGAATAATTTATTTTATCATCAAACATAAGAAAAAAACAAACTCCTGTATATGAATCATGACCTCAAGCCGCCACTCAATTAATATCTTTATTTAATGCTGCTTGCTTCTGGCTTATCATATATAACCTAAAACACGCACACTTTCACCAAAAAATACCCACGCACACAAATTCATGACTACCTAGTTACGTCATAACATGGAATGAAGTGCATGATCACTTTTGTGCGTTGAACAGAATGACAATATAACCCCTCTCTTATAGAAATGTCGAATGCGTTCTATCTGTATGAAATGTTGAAGCATTAAAATAAGTGCTTTATGATACAAGTCTCTTATGTCATAAAGATAATCATATATGAGACCCATTACTTATAAAAAAATAAAAAAGTAACACGAAATTTAATGTATAGATAGGAGAGAAAAATACTTTCCTAGAATATAAAAGTATATTTTCTCTTAAAATAACGGGACTAGTGTTGTTAGTGGGACTTTCAAATATTGAGTGTTAGTAATACTGTGCTAACTGCTAAGGAAGAACCGGAAAGAAAGAATTTCTCCATATCTATGATCGTTCTTTCTACCTCCTGCAAGTAAAAAGCAAAATCTGTCTTGGGAGAACCCAAACTAACTACCCTCATGCACGTATAGGAGAAAAGTGCGTTACATGCATGACGATACAGGGATTTACTAAAGTACGCCGCTGCCCGCAACACTTTGAGAGTGAGAGGCGTTGGTCATTATAAACAAACTGACGTGTCACGAGGCAATTGGAAGCTACTAGCGATTCTCCAACAATGTCATTGTATAGAATGTTTACTCTTTAACTGAATCCACTTTGGTTTTCACTTTTCGAACGTGTTCTCTCTAAGGCAATGCAAAACATAATAAAGAACCACTAGCTATGTACCAAAAATGAATATATAATAAAAAAAAGGCCCAGCTAAAAATCAAAGCATGAGCAGTGCTTAGCTATATTTCAAGTTCAACCAAGACGACTTATTAATTGGTTGCTGGACAAAAAATCAAAAATAAAAGTGAAAATTATAACAACGAAACCGACCATCATAATAATAACAATAATAATAATAATAATAAATAATAATAATGATAATAATAAAGATTTAATAATAATGATGATTGCTGATGATGATGGCATTAATTTAGTTCTAGACAGACCTACCTCAACGATCCAGTGAACCATTTGGGAACGTTGCTGAAGCACAAGCTCTCCTATATCCGTGGTAGAGAAATATCTTTCAGCATAATTCCACAGGAAAACTTGCCTCCTTTCCCTCTTTCTCAGCATCTGGTAGCTGTCTTCGTCATCCAAATCTTCCAACCTCGCAAACTAAAATCAGATACACCGAAAATAAAAAAAATAAAAATCAGATACACCGAAAATAAGAACTCCGAATAACGAAAATAAAACAACAAAAAAAGGAAGCTAAGCAGATTTCTAATAGAACTAGTTACTAATTTTGAATTCTGAAATTGAAGCAAGCAAACCTACTTTGAGTGGAAGAGAGTCGACGCTTGAAGCATTAACTGGAGAAGTTAGCGTCGAGAATTCCTCGCGGTACTGAAGGAACAGCGAATAAGTTGGCGAAGGAGTTTCTCCAACGGATCCCTGCGAAAACTGGCTTCCAGAATCGGTGAACAGAGACGAAGTGTAATCTGAATGCTCTAGTTCTGAGCATTCGCCGAAGATCTCGGAATGAAGGTCAGAGAATGTAGTTCCCTGGCTGGAACCGTACTCTGATTCGTCTTCAGAGCATGAGAATCTCAATTGCTCTGAGCAATTGAGATCGGAGTCGACGCCTGAATTGTTCCATCCCTGCTTTATTTTCGATTGCGCCATCAAATCAGCGCAATTCTCACCAGCGTAATGGTTTCTTGAACCTGGAGAGAATTCCAATTCCGATGCTCTGTTTTCGTTACATTTGGTCTTTTCCTCCTCAAGCGAAGTCGCACGAACACCAGAGCTAACTGAAACGACGTCGTTTCTATTCATCTCCGACGAGATTTTCAAATTTCCGTTACCGGACTTTGAACTCTCAACGTGAAGTTGCTCCTCGCAAGTAATCTCCGATTTCGTGCAAGCTTCCGAAACTTCATCATTTTCTTTCAGATTCTTATTTTCTTTTCGGCTCCTGAACTTCAAAATCAAGCTTCTGCTACGTTCACGAACACTAGAATTGGAGTCCACACACGAAGACTGTGACACCTCCACTTCATTTTCATTCCGCTTTACGAATCTCCGATTTCTCAAGAAATCAACACAATCACCATTCCTAACGCCTTCAATTTCGGATGATAATCTGTTTTTCGAGTTCGACCTTCCCAAGCCAGATAGTGCAGTGGAAGCTCTGTTCGAATCGCACGAGACTTCACCGCCGGCGACGTCCGAGCCAGAACTCGAATCCACTGAAACAACGGAGAAACGAGGATTCTCGCCAGAAATGCTGAACCTCACGGACGGAATAAGAACCGGCGAGATCTGGCATCTTCTCCGGCGAGGTAGCTTCGACCGGAGCTTCTTGCTAATGATGTGCAATGGTGGTTCTGGTTCCGGTTCCGGATGGAGCTTCCGCTTCGATCTTCTCGATCTGATTGTCATTGTTGTTTGGTTACCGAGAAACGCAGAGAAAATTCCTGTGCTGAGTCTTACTTGAGAGAGAGAGAGAGAAGAGTGTTTGAACGGTTATGGGAGTTATGGGATTGAAGGAAAACGAGGGAGGAGAGTATTTATACGATACGGTCCCACGTAATGCGTTTTCCGTGCACCACGTCTACACATGATGAGGGGTGCAAGGAAGCAAAAGTGAAGAATTATTAATTGTAATAATTAAGTGTTTTTGGAAATTCATTAATTAAAACTTAAAAAAAGTGATTTTGGCAAATACTTTTGATTAAAATAGAAGTATTTTAGAAGTTAATCATTTTAAGATATTAATGCCAAATAATGAGAATGAATGACCTTGTGCATTTGCTTGACCAAGAACCAAATCGTGAGGTTGCTATATTCAAATGCCACAAGAAAGTTCAGATGATGTACGTGGGTTTCATTTTCATTGAGAGTGTTTGCGTTTATTTTTATTGACTTTTCATTATTTAAGCCGTCATGTAGTTTAATTATCACATTTCGATTGGTTAAATACGAAACAATATTTTGGGGTAAACACATGATTTTTGTTGTTACCATCCCTCCTCAATATTATATACTTACTTTTTTACTAACTTTTTGCAGAGAGATAGTTCTATTATTCTCTTTTTTATTTTCAAAATGTTACAATATTTATTTTCATGTAATTGAAAATAAAAATTATAAGTAAGTTGTAATTTAAAATGCTTACCAATTTTTTTAAAATTTAAAAATATTATCTCATATATTATCTCTTTATAATTTATATTTTAATCTCACATTTTGAGTGGCAATTCTGATGAACAAATATTTGTGTTTGGGATATCAATATCAGAAAATCATTTTTGTTATGGGATAAGATATATACTCAAAATTAATTTAGTTTTCTTCAAAAGTCTAAAAAAAAAGTTTGCTTAACAAGATATGTGACTAAAAATTGAGAAACGAGCTATTTACCCAAAAAAAATAAAAAAAAATCAACTGATGAATTGTATGAGAAAATGTTCCTACTATAATTTATGGTGAAACCAAAAGTCTTTTGAACGTGGTGGATCTGTTTTTTCATGTAACTAACTATTCTGCGATTGTTGCAACGTATATAGTAATGGACTAATGGTGTCATCTGTCCCTAAATAAAAATGTGAATTACCATGTGGAACTGGAAATATTTTTTAATGCTCCAGAACCATCCAATAATTCGGTGCTCCCTCTTACAATATCATTATTTTCTTTTCTTTTTACCCCTGCTATTTTTTCTCTTTTTCACTTTTATCCTTCCATTTACACTAAGGGACCGCCAAAAGAACGGTGATCCCGGACCACAATAAGTAATCTCGTGGAACTGTTAATTAATTCGGGCGAACTGGCTCACATGGTTCGGTAATTTTTATTTTTATTTTTTGCTTCATAGGTTTATTTTTTGGAAAAAGTGTGTAATCATCATTATAAACGACATAAAATCATGTCTTTTTTTTTATAAACTAATCATGTCATTTTAAGTGAAAGTAAAGGATAGATCATGGGAGAGAGAGTAAAAAAAAAATTAATTTGTGGGTCTCACTTTTTTGTGAGAGTGAAAAGACATAAGGTGAGTCATTTAAAATGGCACATCCTTTTTCTTTATTTTTTTTGGTAAATGATTTATTTGTTCAGCTTATCAAGAAGAGTGTAATCCTAGTTGGCTTATTAAAATTAAAATATTGATTATTTGTGTAAGAACTAACCTAGCATTACAAATTAATATTGGTGTGTATGTGGAAAGCTTGATAAATAACACAAGATGCTTTGGGAAATTTAAGAACTAATTCTATATCCTTTAGTTTATAATTATCTTACTTAAAAGAATGATTGATTACCCATCAACATATAAAGTCATAAAAGCTTGGGGATGACGAAATATGCTTGTCACACAACACTTAAATTGAGTCACTGACTCACTGTATTTATACTTGTGCAAAGGTGAAAATTTTGAATGGGTGTACACAGTTGATTCACAAAGAAATGGATAAATTAAAAATTACCCGCCCCTATAGGCTGCGAAATATTGTGTGTATATCCAAGAAGTGATTAGATATATAATAGAAAATATTTGTCAGACTTCAATTAGAAAAGTCAATTGAGGATTTAAAATTAGCTTATTTTGTATTGAAAAAAAAGTTTATAATCAAAATGCGAGCATTAAAAAATTGTCTTTGTTTTAATATTAATGTCAAGCGAGGAGAGCGGGCAAAATGGGCTCGACTCGGCGGGCCAACCTGCCCAACCCGCCAAACGGGGCAGGGCGGGCTGAATTTTTCAACCCGTCTCAAAAGCAGGGCGGGACGGATTCATAGGCGGGTCAGTGTAAAATAGGCTCAGGTTGGCGGGCCGACCCGCCCAACCTGCCAAACAGGGGGCTGACTCATTTTTTGACGGGTTGATGGCGGGATGAGGCGGGGCAGGGCGGGCCACCCACTTTGCCATCTCTACAAGCGAGCCACATAAGCTTACGATGAGAGAGGGATCCTCACAAGTTACATTAATCATAATAAATGAATTTGTGTCACGTCTCAATCCAAGATATTAAGTTGAGAGGTTCACTCACTTATATAGGTTATTATTAATCAATATAAAAGTTCATCACATTTATGTTAAAGAAATATAATATAAAATTATTGAAGGCTCATCACTTATCGGCTTAAATTATTAGATGAGATGATTGTCTACATAATATGATAGCTTTCGTAAAATCATTAAAGGACATTTGAGTTGAATTAGTTGCTTTACAACTTAATCCTAGCAATTTTTTCCTCAATTGTTAAACTCCATATTTTTTTGAATAAACTAAAGGTGTCCTCATCCCGTAGGATGAGACTAATCCCCTCGTAACTTAAAGCATAAGATTTTTATTAAGCCCAAAGTGTTTCTATAGGAATTAAACCCATGACTTCATCGGCCACAGAGGTCCGATCCTTGAACTACAATCCACTTACCAACTAATCTACACATTGGGGTTTAAAAAAATTCCACATTAGTATGTTCCTTTTCAATGGAAAGCCAACTCGACTCTTATCAAACACTTGCTAAGCACTATTTTGGATCAGCTTCCAAGAAAAGTATTTTTTATGTCTTACTTATTTTAAAAGTGTTTTTTATAAAAAATAAAGTTATTTAGATTTTAAAAAAAATATTTGGTTTTGGAAAAAAAAAATATTTATCTTTTGATTTCTATTTTTTTAGAAGTTAAATTTTGTAGTTTACAGAAAAAGCAGGTTTTTAGTTTTGTTTATGATTTCTATTTTTTTATAAAAAAAACAGACATTCAAATATGTTTTTTCTAAAAAGTGTATTTTTTTATGAAAAAAAAATAGTTTTTGAAAAAAAAAAAAAACCATCTAAACGGGCCTTACACACGTTAGAGAAAGCCCATAAACTGTTTTTGTGGATAGAAGTGATAAAGCAATAGGATGCCGAACTAACAGTGTTAACACGTAAAAAATTTTGGGCTTAACAAAATTATTTGATCAACTGGAGCCCAAGTAATTAGCCATTTAGGCTAACCAGGAGGATTCAAATGCTTACTAGCTTGAATCCATCTCGGTTGGGCCAAATGGACTGTGGAATGTCTAGTGTAGGTTGATTGCCAGCCTAATTAATTAATCTATAGCCTTCAAAAAAGATTAATCTATCGCATTGGAAACCATGCACCACCCTACAAAATAGGAATTGTCATTGAAAATTTCAAGCAATTTGATCAATATGAAGTCTACATAACTCAGAAATAGGGATAGGGATCAAGTTGATGCATAAGAAAGGAGCAACAACCTATTTCATGAAAATAGGAAGACAATTAGTTGTTCAACTAATGACACATTGAACCTGGACTAAATATTGAAGGAAATGAGAGGTCAAGTTACTACTATTTTAGATGGTAGTAACTTCTTATCAATGGCGGACCTAGAGGTGGCAAAGTGGCCGGCCCGCCCCGCCATTAACCCGCCAAAAAAATGAGTCAGCCCGCCTCGCCCTGTTTTTGAAAATGGGCTGAAAAACTCAGCCCGTCCCGCCCCGTGGGGAGGGTTAGCGAGTTGGCCCGCCAGCCCGAGTCTATTTTACACTGACCCGCCACGGCCCGCCTATGCCCGCCATCAACCTGCCAAAAAATTAGCCTGCCCCACTTTTGAGATGAGTTGAAAAACTCAGCCCATCCCATCCCGTTTAACTTATGGGACGGGTTGGCCCGCCGAGTCAAACCCGCTTTGCCACCTCTACCCTATGTTATTGCAAATGACCGCAAGTGCAGTCATAAATTTCTGAAGAAAAAGAAGAAGCTGTAATCAGATTCATGACATGTTGCTTATAAAGCATGTTGCTTATACATGTGCATCCCATAAAAATATATTCATTAGATAACAGATGTCCCTCAGTCCATCATATAAAGTTATGTTCAACAGAAAAAATGAATATGCATTTTGAAATAATATGTATTTCAATAGTCAAACCTATAAGAAAGTATTGTTATATAAGAGATTCATATTTAACTTTGTCCACGTGTAAATAAAGTTATGCTATGGATGGAATTTTTATCGTAAACATAGATTTCTAGGACCATTCTTACCTTTATTATTATAATAATTAAAAAAATTAATTTTAGTTAAAAGAAGTTAAAAGGAAAATATTATAAATATGGGATTATAAAATAAATACTCCATCATTCTTTGCTGAATAAAAGAGGAACAGTATAAGATAAATTGCCTTATAACAATTCTAAACGTGTGATTATTGTGATGAGGATCGCAGATTTCCTTTTATTTTTTAACCATTTAAAATTTTCTTTAAAAAAAAAAGTTCGGGGTGCTGCCCCAAATCTCTTATTAAATGTGCATACATAAATAAAATCTTTTAAACCATTGCTTCTGATAACTATCGAGTTAGGAGGTCAGTGAAATTAGAACGTGGCTAATATTTTTATGACGACATGCCAATTAGTTTTGAGATTTATAAACAATTATTGTATGTTCCAATTTATTAGTTACATAGCATTTGATATCTTATATGATTAATAATTTAGACTAACACGACTTATTGGAGCTCGCCCCCACCAAAACTTACAGAAATATTTAATTGTATATACCATTTTTTTTTATCGCATAAATAGTTATAATTTTAAAGAAAAAAATTACATTAGAATTCCTTCTTCCTTTAAAAAAAATTTTCTGACTCATTGCTCTTAAAATTTAACATTTATTCGTTAAAGTAATCATATAGCTAACAATAAACAAACACAAGTCCAACAAGAAAGAAAAGAAAAACGAGTAATTAACAGCTGTTATTTAATGAAGATTTGACCACTGGAACAAGAATCCGGGGTACAAAACCTGCTTCTCAGTTCAATTCAGATCACATTCTAAGAAGTTCCTGTAAGAATAATTTTGTAGAGCAAAGAACTTCCAAAATGAGTGGTGGCTGTTGTGGAACATAGGAATAAGGGAAGGGATTAAAAGGAAAGACAACTAAAAGGTAGCCACTCATACTAACATTACACTAATAATGGTATTCATAATAATCATTCTTTTTATTTTCTTTTTCCCTTAAAGAAGACTCAGATCTTGACCAATATTTCCCTTAAAGAAGAGCACCAAGTCCTCTATGCACATCCATGATCCATTATTTTTTATTTTTTATTTTAAGGTTTTTAAAACATATGATTTTAGAGTTTAATGTTTCTCATTTTAAATGACATAAGTTATGTCATTTTAAGAGAGAGATAGACACAAGAAATGGAAATTATGGGAGAGAGAAAGTGAGTGGTTTTTTTTAATTTAAATTTTAAATAAAAAAATTTATTTTGTGTCTACATCTCTCCTAAAATGACACAATTTTATGTCATTTAAAATGATAAACATTTTTCCCATGATTTTAACATATAAATATTTAGGGGAAAATGTGTATCGTTTAAAAGGACACAAAATTGTTTATAAAAAAAAAAGGACACAAAATTATGTCATTTTAAGTGAAAGAAAGAGATAAATCATAGAAGAGAAAGTGGGGTGAAATTTTTTTAAAGATGTGGGTCCCACCTTTTTGTAATAGTGAAAAGATGTAAGGTGTATCATTTAAAATGACACACCTTTTTTCCCAAATATTTATTATCTTAAAAGTTCACAAAATATTTCATAACTTTTTAAAGGGATAGGTTATTCTACCTAGTACCTACCATTCTTTCTGCCTACATTTGCCTATCACTCTCTCCAATACCGTTAGATCATAATCTTAACTAACATTTATATTTCCCTCTCTTTTTGAGATTCTGATATAACGGTATTGGAGATGTGTATGCAAATGTAGACAGAAAAAAATGATAGGTAGAATAATCTATCTTTTTTTAATAAGTAAAACAGATAAAAAATACTTTTTTAGTCCTTAATATGTAACCTAATAGTACACATTCATAAAAAACTTTGTTTTAAAAGTTGTGTGTTTACCAATCGCTCCATTTTTTGGTGAAAAGATGTAGGAAAGAATGAAGATAATGCGCATCCTTTTAGGCTATAAGTATATAGTTATCAACTTGACAAAGACTGATAGACATTCATGGCCTTTGCTTTTTTTGGTACTATATGTGTTGTGGCCTCTTCTGCTCTTTGATCACTTTGCATGTTGCAGCACGAAAACGCAAAGGGGCTTAAAATGGGGTTACACATAAAATTAACAAATTATGAGAGGAGTAACGAGATATTTGATGTGATTGGTTGAAATGGATGTTATCCGCTTCCACTAATGGAAAGCAAAATTCGCATATTCTTGTCGTGCATCTCACCTTTTCTTGAACCCTTTATGAACTCAAGAGCCACAATTTCCGAATGCTTTTTTTTTTTTTCTTTTAAAACAAAATCTTTTGCAAGTTTTTGCATGACAAAATAAGTTAGATGCTACAGGACTTATATTATTGGTGAAAACAGCTGGCTCAAAACATGTATGAATGAGAAAAGGGTGGTTGATAAGAAGCACAACATAAGTGCTTATTATGGACTTAAGCCCATATCTTTGGAAGGTCCAAGAGGACGCATAGTTAAGTAGCATGCGAATCACAAATCAGGTTCAAGGAGGTCCAAATGATTCAAACTTAAAGGTAAACTCTATAAGTATGAGCTAAAGATCATAGGTATGACTAATCTCTCTCTAACATTTATGCAATCATAATGTACACATATCACCCCATTTTTGGCTAAGGCCTCGTGATTGCGTGTCATGATTTGCTATCTCAAAGATACCCAGTTCATAGGTATCTATATTTATTTTTTCTTTTCTTCCTCCTAAATTTTTTTACTTGACCTAGAGAGCATCAGATCCAATATTAATCTACTAGTCCTTGGCTAGACATCTTTATCATACAGACAGAACAACACTCTTAGACTCAATAAGTGTAGTTCAGTTGGTAACATATACATACTGAGCAGGTAAGAAGAGAATCTGAGTTTAATTCTCACCAAATACATATTTAAAGATTAAAGCTCAACTTGGCGACTTTAGGTTAGTCTTGCTTCATAGACACAAATATATTTAAGTCCTTGAACAATATCTAAAGAAAAAATTAAACATGAAAAAAAAGACAGTTTTTAGTAAAACTAATGAATCGTAGTATATACTATCTGTACTTTGTATAAAAATACTTTTATGTATATTGAAGTTTAAGTCATAGAGTATAAATATGACGGTGATATACGTACTAGGGGACCAAATTAAAATTAATTAATCATATATAATCGCATCTCGTTTGAAACTCAGCATACCAAACAAAGACAATTAAATTGAGTTAGTCTTGTATTTTATATTATCTTCACATTGTCCTTGACATTTTTTAGTGCCGTACAATATATAGGAGACGAGACTGGAAATAAAATTTGAAGAATTGGAGAGACCACAATGAAAGTATACCTTTTTGAAGTTATGGTGGAATATTAATTATACCTAGCAAATTGTACTGTAATGAATCATGATGTCAAATATCCAATCGGTAAGTACAATTACAATCAGGCTTTCTTAATGCTTAAACAAAGCTAGTTGAGTTTCCTTTATGAAAGTTTTGGTTTAAAAATCACAGCTTAGTAAATTATATCGGAAAAGTGTTTATTCTTTTAAATGATATAATTTATATCTTTTCATTCTTATAAAGAGGTGGGACTCACATCTTTATTTTTTTGTCAACTCTCTCTCCCCTTTATTTATCTCTTTCTCTTTCTTAAAATTACACAATTTTACATTCTTTAAAATGACACACATTTTTTCCAAATTATATATTAAAAAACAAAACAGATAGATCAGCTACAAATTAAATAAAAATCCTAATAGTATAAAGAACATTATTATTGGGATATTGGTAGGATAGCGGATCCTATTTTGATATCTCAAGGGAAGCTGCAGAGATCAAGAACAGAAAGAACAGAGAAGAAGAAAGTACTGAATATTTCTTTTCATTGAATGCCTTCTGGAAGATACAAGAATCCCTTTTATCAATAACAACCTAACCACTTTGTAACAGAATGGATACCAATCAGTGACACGTATCCCTGACCCTCACACGTAAACTACTCACAATTACAACCACTCAACTAATGGGCCATTAAACCAAGTAAAACAAACAAATAATAATGGGCCGATTACATTATGTAATCGTTAGCCCAATAAGGAAGTCCAACCTTCCTCTTATGTTTCCCATTCATAACATTGCCCCTACCTTCAATCAGAACCTTGTCCTCAAGGTTCACTTCAGGAACAGAAAAAATCTGGGTAAAACACAGTAAGATCTTCTTCATTCTCCCAAGTAGCATCTTCCGGAAGAGAATGAGTCCACCGAATCAGCCATTGTTTATGGAAGCCATGATCATCCTGAACAATCCGAGACATCACACCTGCTAAAGGAACCTGAACCAGATGATTCTCCTTACTAAGATCCGGGAAAGACAAAGCTGTTGTAGCCACATTACCCTTGAATAACTTGAGCACCGAAATATGAAAAGAAGGATGAATATGACAACCTTCAGGTAGCCCGACTTAATAAGCCACTGGACTCAGCACCCTAACAATCGGCAAAGGACCAAAATATCTTTTAGAAAGTTTTTGACACTTCCTCTTGGCTACTGAGATTTGCCTATACGGTTGCAATTTCACAAGCACCATATCACCAACAGAGAAAGCAACATCCCTTCGGTGTTTATCAGATTGACTCTTCATCCTATTCTGAGCACTTTGTAAATGATCCTTGAGTGTTCTTAATAATTCCTCACGATGGCTAAGTGTGGAATCAACAGCCTCCACTCTAACAGAGCCTTTGATATAAGAAGGAATCATGGAAGGAGCTTTACCATAAAGAGCTTGGAAGGGAGTCATTCCAATAGAAGAATGCGCAGCAGTATTATAGTGATACTCTGCCCAACCCAAATAAAAAACCCATTTATGGTTTTCATCATGGCAAAATGCTCAAAGATACTGCTCCAAGTAACGATAAGTTACCTCAGTTTGCCCATCTGATTGAGGATGGTATGTTGTGCTAGTCCTCAAAGTAGTCCCACTACATTTGAATAAATGAGTCCAAAAATGACTTAAGAAAATAGAGTCCCTGTCCGAAACTATAGTCTTTGGTAATCCATGCAACTTGACCACCAAATCACAAAATAAAGAGGCCACTTTTGCAGCTGAGTATGGATTAGATAAGGCCCCAAAGTGAGCAAACTTGGTCAATCGATCCACCACCACAAAAATAACATTGAAGCCTTTAGATAATGTCAACCCTGTTATGAAATCCATGCTTAAATCCTCAAAAACTCCTTCAGGAATGGGTAAGGGTTGCAGCAGTCCCATAGGAGGTGAAGTAGTGTTCTTAATCATTTGACAAATGGAGCACCTCTTAACAAACTCCTGAACATCTTTTCTCATTCCCTTCCAATAAAAGGAAGCCGACAACCTGAGAAAAGTCCTAGAAATTCCAGCATGACCCCTTACAAGAGTGGAATGAGCCTCCTGCAAAATACCCTCCTTTAAGGCCGAAGTAGTCCCAAGGAAATAACGATTCCTATGATACAATATGCCATTCCTATCAGAAAAATCAGAACCAACTGCTGTGTTCTGTGTGAAATTCAACCGAACGGCCACTAACTCAGGATCAGTTGAATTTTCAGCTCGGATCTGATCAATTAAAGGGAAGGTAGCTTCAGACAGTAAAGCTAAATTCGAACCTGATTGATCTTCCTCGAAACATCTTGATAAGGAATCAGCAGCCACATTAGCAGCACCTGGCTTGTACTCAATAGTGAAGTCATAGCCCATCAATTTATAAGCATACTTCTGTTGCTCAACTGTTTGCACAGTTTGAGTTAATAACTCTTTCAAACTTCTATGATCCATTCTAATAATGAACTTAGAACCAAGCAAGTAGTGCCTCCACTTTTTCACCGCTTCTATTAAAGCATACAATTCCCTAACATATGTTGAAGCTACACGCATTCGAGGACCAAGTTTTTTACTAAAATAAGCAATAGGATGGTTCTGCTGATGAAGAACAGCTCCTATGCCCATAGATGAAGCATCAGTTTCCACTACAAAAGGCAAGGAAAAATCTGGAAGTGTGAGTACAGGAGTATTTGACATGGCAGCCTTCAGGTCTTCAAAAGCTTTGGTAGCCGCATCTGACCAGGAAAAAGAATCTTTCTTCAACATATCAGTTAATGGAGAAGCCAAGGCTGCATAGTGTCTGATGAATCTCCTATAATAACCAGTAAGGCCGATGAACCCTCTCAACTGCTTGATGGATTTGGGCTGTGGCCACTACTGCAATTTTATTGGGATCAGCTTTCACCCCCATACCCGAAACCAGATGGCCTAAGTAGTCAACTTCAGGTAATGCAAAACCACATTTGCTAAGCTTAACCATAAAGAGATTATCCTGCAAACAAGTCAAGGTCTGAATAAGATGAGTATAATGATCATCCATGGAAGCACTATATATGAGAATATCATCAAAGAACACGATGATAAACTTGCGGAGGTAAGGCCGGAACATGTGATTCATGGCTGCCTGGAAAGTGGAAGGTGCATTTGTTAAACCAAAAGGCATAACCAAGAACTCATAATGTCCTTCATGAGTTCGAAAAGCCGTTTTGGGAGTGTCCTTAGGCAACAACAAAATCTGATGATACCCACTTCTCAAGTCTAACTTGGTGAACACTTGAGCTCCTTTCAACTCATCCAATAACTCATCTATGGTAGGGATAGGAAAACGATACTTGACTGTAATATGGTTCAATGCCCTATAGTCAATGCACATTCTCCAAGAGTTGTCATGTTTTTTAACAAGCAGGACAGGAGAAGAAAAAGGGCTTCTGCTTTCCTTAATCAAACCTGAAGCTAGCAACTCAGATACTTGTTTCTCTATCTCACCTTTTTGATGATGAGCATATCGGTAAGGCCGAACATTGACTGGTTGTGCTCCCTCTGCCAAATGAATGGCATGATCACAACTCCTTGCAGGTGGTAAGCCTTGAGGTAACTGGAAAACAGACTGGAACTTCACCAAAATATTCCACACCTCAACAGGAATTTTCTGTTTTAATTCCAACAGTTCAGGTAACACAACACCCACACCTAGCTGATCAGTTCCTTGCAACAACAAACACTGATGAACCACCGATCTGGAACTCCCTCAATTGCTTCCCCTTGCAAAACCACTCTACCACCAATGGACATAAATTCCATAGTCAATTCAGCATAGTCATGAATGACTCTTCCCAAATGGCTCAACCAGGAAATGCCCAAAATAACTCCAAAAGTAACCAGCTCAATCACCCATAAATCCACAAAAAAATTATACCCCTGAATCTTCAAAGGCACATTCAAACACTTTCTATCACATATGAGGAACTCTCCATTACCCAAAAAAATCCGCATCCTGGGAACTTTTACAAAAGCTAACCCAACAGTATCAACCAATTGCTTCTGGACAAAGTTATGAGAAATACCTGAGTCCACAAGGAGAGTAATTAATTCCCCTCTAAATCGAATACGAAATCGTAGAGCTCTAGGATTCTTGTCCCCCTTCAAAGAATGCAGAGCAGCCTCATGAGTAACCTCTTGTGCGACTTCAGGCTGCCAAACGATCTGCTCATCAGGTTCTTCATGAAAATCCTCCAATTCTCCCACCATTAAGAACAAGTTGGACTTACATTTATGACGAGAGTTCCATTTTTCATCACACGTATAACAAAGACCCAACTCCCTTTTCTTGGCTAACTCCTCACTGCTCAACCTCTTGAAGGGTACATTAGATGGTAAGGCAGGAAACGCAGTCTTCTGACTAGGTAAGATAGCTGGGAGTGATTTCGGTTGTTCCACCGTGTAAGCACTCTTAGTGAGAGACTTCTTGCTGCCAGAAGAAGTAAAAGAAGAACGCAATTCTACAAAATGAGCATCATAAGTAATGGCCAATTGCATGGCCTGGTGTAAAGAAGAAGGAGAGTGAAGCTGAATAGCTCTTCGTAAATCAGGTAGTAAGCCAGAAACAAAAAAACTCATAAGAACTTCATCAGAAAATTCCGCAACCTGATTTATTAATGCTTCAAAATTGCGTATGTAATCATTAAGACTCCCATCCTGAGTCAATTTGGACAGAACACCTCTGAGATTCGTATAAGTCGTTCCCCCAAATCGTTGGCGAATGGCCAACTTAAGCTACTCCAATGACTGAACAGATCCCCCATTAAACAGCCACTGGAACCATGGTCCTGCTAAACCCTCCATACGCATACCAGCTGTAAGAACCCGCACCGTTAATTAAGGTAATTAGTAGGTTAATTATGATAATTAGGAAATAATTCCATAATTGACCCTAATAATTATTAATGGGCTTAGATAATTATATTGAGTGAGTAAAAATGCTGAAAGTCGCTTTTCGGAAGAAAAGCGCAGATACCGGTTCTGCTACTCGGTATAAATGTGTACCGGAAAAGTATCCCGGAAAATTATAACGAATGCATGATAATTACTAGAATATTATGTAGGACTTGTAAAACAAGTTTCAAGTCAAAATGACGTAATCTGATGCCAGAACTGATACTGGCTATGGAAAAGCGCGTACCGGAAAGGTGCTCCGAAAAATAAAATAAAAATATGACAAATCTTAGAAAAATGCGTAGGTCTAGAATCCGAAGTTTGGGATCAAGATCTTTTACTTTGCGATTAAGGCTAATACTGCGCGGTTAGTGGCTTGTGCCTATAAATAGGCACATTAGCACATAACCCTAGGCAATTTTTATTCACCTACGTAGAGGGTTTTGGCTGCTGCTGCCACTCCCCTCCTCCTTCTTTTCTTCTTCTTCTTCTTCTTCTTCTTCTTCTCTTCTTCTTCCTTCTTCTTTCCTTTGCCAAGTGATCACCTTTCATGCTTGTTTAGACATTTGTGAAGGTGAGAGTAAACCTTGGGGCTGCATTGTGGCCATCATTCTGAGTTGAGAGGTAGTTAGTGAGCATGAGTTTGAAGCTTTAGTAATGGCTACTTTGTGGTAGTCATTGTGAGCTTCAAAGTGCCTTCTTGTGGTGCAAGAACCCACCTTGAAGTGCCATTTTCGTGCTCCTACTTAGGCTGAGTGTGAGGAACCTTGGGAGAGCTCCAAGAGCACAACTTGCCTCTGTTTTGAACTTTGGTAAGTTACCTCACTATGATCATGGGTTTATAATGCTTAAAGTTGATGTCTTGACCATGTTTAATGAGTAAACAAAAGGGTATAAGGTATATGAACCTAAAATGAACTAAAGATGCATGCTTTAACGTTTACATGTATTAAAAGTTGGACCTTTGGGATGGATATTCACGAAATGCAGAAACTGCATTCTGTCGTGAGATATCCGGATATTTGTCGAACAGATATCCGGATATCAGTATCCGGATATGGTATCCGGATATTGATATCCGGATATGGGATCTGGGTATCCGGATATGACATATCCGGATATGTCCAGTGTGATATCCGGATATGGCATATCCGGATATACCCCTTCTGATATCCGGATATCCTGGGTTCTGCGCAGACAGTAGCTGTACTGTATGAACAGTAAGCTATTGGGTGTGTGTGGACCCTAGTTTAAGGAAGTTGAACTTCTGTAATAAATGGACTAAGTCAGAATCATATGATTAAGGGCTTATGGCTTTGTTGGAAGCCTTAAGACGTAAAACGTAAAGGAAAGGCGTAGTCTTTAAGTTGTATGCTTGTGATGCATTAATATTGACTTGTTAATGGTCCATATCAGATTGTGATACTGCTGTTTGTGGACTTGTGAGTGGTTGGACTCTTGGCTTGGATAGCTAGCTTGCAAGGTAAGCTTTCGTGTCCTCGGTTTAGCCATTTTGATGTTCCACCATGTCCCATGGGGATGGGTTTATGCATGCTGGGTTACATGCTTTGATTATTTTGGAAATGCTGTTGAGCTGTTTATATGTAATGAGCATTATGATATGCATGTGGTGTCCACCTAGACGGCAATCCTGAGTATGTAGTACATACAAGATGGAGAAGCATGTGGGTGAGGTGCAGGTAGTATCCATGTACTCATGTAGGCATAGACGTATTCCTACATTTCTCTGGCCAGTAGATTTGAAAGCACACATGACATGATTAATTGCTGCATCGCATGATTTTAGAACTTATACTGTAATACTGTTTTTGAACTTATATTACACATGTAAGTGAGCTTGGGGTGGAGACTCCTTGAGGACCCCTTGTCTTACTGAGATTTCTTGTTAGAGATCTCACCCCACGTTTGGGGACGCTTATTTCAGGATCAGGTAATGTTGAGGGCTCGGGTGGCAGGAGGCCAGAGCTGAGTTGATTTGATGATATGCTGACTGCTGTTTTTATTTCCGACGGTTGTTTATGTTTTCTGTTGAGTTTATGTTATGACTGTTATTGGGCTTTGTTGCCTTATTTGGTGAGCATGGGGTTTGTCCATGCCACATGTTTGACTTTGGTATTTTAGGTTAATGTTGTAATTAAAGTATCGGGATTTTGACCCAGGCTACTTGTGTAGACCTGTGGCTTTAGATACTCACTTATTATATTTATGTACGAGGTATTCAGTTAGTTGTCTTGCAATTTACATACAGGCAGTATTTTTATGAAAATGATTAAGTAATCAAGTTGGTTAAGTTAATGACGTCATAATTGAATTAAAGAAAAAGTTATTCCGCATTTTAATTAAGCGTGGCTTAATACGATAGTGTGTTAACAGACCGCCCGGGTTGTTACATTTTATGGTATCAGAGCACTTTCTAGGGAAAAGCCTGTATGTATTGCAATAACTTAGGATGAGTCGTTGCGTGTCTACTTTGTGTTCTCTCTGACTGGTGTGTGTAATGATAATGCATACGTGACCACATGGCGTGGGCCTGATCAACTCATTCTTTGTGTAACTTGTGCAGAGTCATGGTGCCACCAAGGAGGAACACTAGTACGAGCGAGGATCAATCGGATCCTGTCCTGGCTGCATTAGCTGAGATGCAGGCGGCCCGACTAGCCGACCAGGAAGCCATGAGGCTGGCGAACCGGGCGATGCTGGACGCAATTCGAGATGCGAACCGGCAAACCACGGCAGAGGTTCTGGAGGAGAACCGGATGGCCAACATGACTATGATGAGAGTCATGTTGGAGGAGTTGAGGGCTGGTCCAGCTGCGGGCCAGGGTCGTCCACCACCTCCACCGCCGCCACCGCCTCCACCTCCGCCTAGTCAACAAGAGGACACCCAGAGCCAGATGGGTGAGGGTAGTCATCTGACGGGGGCTATGCAGACTATCCCCGTACTTGCTGAGGATCGTGACGAGATCGATCGCCGGCTGAATGCTTTCCGCAAGCATAAGCCACCTACCTTCGACGGATCTTACGATCCCATTGCTGCTGCCAGATGGCTACAGGCGCTGGACAAGATTTTCCGGATCATGCAGTGCACCGATCCGCAGAAGCTGTTGTTCGCCACGTACATGCTGGAGGGCGAGGCCCATGAGTGGTGGACCAACCTATCTCAGGTCTACGAGATGCAGGGTCATGTGATGACGTGGCCATTCTTCGAGGAGAGCTTCTTGGGCCAGTACTTTCCTTACGACTCTCAGGAAAGGAAACAGGGAGAGTTTGACCGATTGGTACAGGGCTCGTTGTCAGTGGACGAGTACCTGGCCAAGTTTAATGAGCTGGTGAAGTTTTCACACTTCAGGATGGCGAGGCCTACTCCTACATTCTTGGCTGCTAAGTTCCGCAGGGGACTTAATGAGGATATTGCTGGTTACTTAGCTGGGTCTGCATCCAGAGATTTTGGGACACTGGTCCAGCAGTGTCGTGATATTGAGGACTTCTACAGCACGAGTAAGGCCAAGAAGGCCAAGATGGAGGTGCCACAGGGTACCGGCGGTTCCACTCCCTGGAAGAATAAAAATTTCGCGAACAAGGGCAAGGGCAAGCAGATGGCGGCTAAGCAGGCGCCAAGTCAGTTTAGAAAGACTGCTACACAGGGGAACGCCGCTAGACCTCCTGCTCCCAGATGTTCGGGATGCGGGAAGTCACATTTTGGGCCGTGCTCTACCGGTCAGCTGATATGCTTCCAGTGTGGCAAGGAGGGCCACTACTCTAGAGATTGCCCGACGGCGAGAGTTGCTGCAGTACAGGCTGTGCCGTTGCAGATGGTTCCTACTGGGGCACCAGCCGTGCCACCTACTACCGGACGAGTCTACACACTTGATCGTCAGCAGTCGGACAGAGCTCCGAACCTGGTCAGAGGTACTGTTGCCATTGGGGGTTCAAATATTGATGTATTGTTTGATTCCGGGGCAACGCACTCTTTTGTTGCTACCCCTATTGCTGTGGGGCTTGAGTTGCCCAGTGAGGTGCTTTCTCCACCGATGCGGGTTACCACCGCCACCGGAGAAAAATGTTTGACCTCCACTGTTCATCGTGATGTAGCGTTTCAGTGGGATGGCCGTGACTTCTTGGTAGATCTGATAGGATTACCGATGGCCAACCTTCAAATTATTCTGGGCATGGATTGGTTGTCCAGAAACTGTGCAATGATTGACTGTTGTGCCAAGAAAGTGGTGATGTCTCCGGGTGGGTCCACAGCCAGTTCCTCACCGTTCATTTCAGTCCTGCAGGCGAGGAGGGCCTTGAGAGCAGGGGCATTTGGCTATGTCATGTTGGGAGGTTTGGTGAGTGGGACACAGGAGGATCTCACTGGCATTCCTGTGGTGAAGGAATTCCTCGAGGTGTTTCCTGAGGAGATTCCTGAGTTTCCACCACAGAGGGAGATAGAGTTCTCCATTGACTTATTGCCTGGTGTGGGGCCTATCTCATTGGCTCCATACCGGATGTCGCCACCGGAGTTGGCGGAGCTGAAGAAGCATATCGAGGAGCTTTCAGCAAAAGACTTTATTCGGCCGAGTGTGTCTCCCTGGGGAGCACCGGTCATTTTTGTTAAAAAGAAAGATGGGACCATGCGGTTGTGCACCGACTACCGACAGTTGAACAAGGTGACAATCAAGAACAAGAACCCTCTTCCACGCATTGATGATTTGCTGGATCAGCTCAGAGGTGCTTGCGTGTATTCAAAGATCGATCTCCGGTCCGGTTACCATCAGATACGGGTAAAGCCGGAGGATGTCCCAAAGACAGCATTTCGCTCGAGGTACGGGCACTACGAGTACTTGGTGATCCCGTTTGGACTCACCAATGCACCCGCAGTGTTTATGGACTACATGAACAGGATTTTCCAGCCGTACCTGGATCAGTTTGTGATTGTCTTCATTGACGACATCTTGATCTACTCCAAGACGGAGGAGGAGCATACCGAGCACTTGAAGATTGTGTTGCAAGTGCTAAAAGAGAAGAAGCTCTATGCAAAGCCGTCAAAATGTGAGTTTTGGCTCAAGGCGGTGAAATTTCTGGGTCATGTGATTTCAGCTAATGGAGTTGCAGTTGATCCTAACAAGATTGAGGCCGTGATGGACTGGGAGAGGCCCAAGACGGTTACAGAAGTGAGAAGCTTCCTGGGTTTGGCAGGCTACAATCGGAGGTTCATAGAGGGATTCTCCAAGATGGTGCTACCGATGACTCGCCTTACCCGAAAGGAGACTCCATTCGTGTGGACACATGAGTGTGAGGAATGTTTCCAGGAGTTGAAGGAGAGACTGACTACTGCTCCTGTGTTAGTCCTTCCTGATCCTGCGGAGCAATTCGAGTTGTACTGCGATGCCTCTGGTAAAGGACTTGGCTGTGTGCTGATGCAGAAAGGGAAAGCGGTTGCTTACGCTTCAAGACAGTTGAAACCTCATGAGGAGAACTACCCGACTCACGACTTGGAGTTGGCAGCCATTGTTTTTGCTTTCAAGATTTGGAGGCATTACCTGTTTGGCATGAAGTTTGCTGTATTCAGTGATCACAAGAGCCTGAAGTACCTGTTTGACCAGAAGGAGTTGAACATGAGACAGCGTAGATGGATGGAATTCTTGAAGGACTACGACTTCGAGTTGAGGTATCACCCTGGCAAGGCCAATGTGGTAGCCGATGCTTTGAGTCGGAAATCCGTGAGCTTATCCAGCTTAATGATGAACGACTACGAGATGATCGAGAAGTTCAGAGACTTGAGAGTGAACTCCTTGTTTGGGGGCGCACTGCTCGAAATGGAGACAGCAGAAGTGATTAACGAGCTGATGGAAAAGATCAAAGAGGCGCAAGTGCAAAGAGAGTGCCTCGATTATGTGAAGAACCAGGACGATGTGTCTTGGAACGATGATGGTTTGCTGCTGTTCCAGAAGAGGATTGTCATTCCTCGAGGGCCATTGACCGAGGAGGTTATGGCAGAGGCTCATAAAGGCCGGTTCACTATCCACCCTGGTGCTACAAAAATGTACCAGGACTTAAAGAGAAATTTTTGGTGGCCGGGCATGAAGAAGGACATAGCGGTCTACGTGTCCAAATGCCTTATTTGCCAAAAAGTGAAGATCGAGCACCAGAAACCGTCTGGTAAACTTCAACCTCTTGAGATTCCACAGTGGAAGTGGGAGAGTATTTCCATGGACTTCGTGGTGGGATTGCCTAAAACTCAGGCTGGTTGTGACTCTATTTGGGTCATAGTGGACAGATTGACCAAGTCTGCCCATTTTCTTCCAGTGAAGGTGAGCTTCACTACAGAGCAGTTGGCCAAGCTATATGTCCGCGAGATTGTGAGGCTTCACGGGGTGCCCGAGAGTATCATCAGTGATAGGGACCCGAAGTTCACATCTCGGTTCTGGGAGGCGCTGCAGGAGGCTTTTGGTACGCAGTTGCGATTGAGTACCGCCTATCACCCTCAGACTGACGGACAGACTGAGCGGACCATCCAGACATTGGAGGACATGCTGAGAGCTTGCACGTTGGAGCAGGGTTCTGCATGGGATAGGTACCTTCCGTTGGTTGAATTCTCGTACAACAACAGTTTTCATGCTAGTCTGGGCATGGCACCCTACGAGGCGCTGTACGGTAGGAGGTGTCGGACTCCTACCTGCTGGTCTGAGGTTGGAGATAAAGAGTTTTTCGGCTTGGACTTTGTCCAAGATACTACCCTACAGATCCAGATGATCAGGGAAAGGTTGAAGCAGGCGCAGAATCGTCAGAAGAGCTACTATGATGTCAAGCATCGACCACTGGAGTTCAGTGAGGGTGAGCACGTGTTTGTGAAACTTTCACCTGTCACCGGTGTTGGACGGGCACTCGGCGTGAGGAAGTTGAGCCCGCGATTCATTGGGCCCTACCAGATCCTTGGTAGAGTAGGACCAGTTGCCTATCGACTCGCCTTACCTCCAAACCTAGCCAACATCCACGACGTGTTTCACGTGTCTCAGCTTAGAAAATACATAGCAGACCCTTCGCACGTGGTGCAGCCGGATGACGTGGAGGTTCGGGAGAACCTAAAGACTCCCGTCGGACCACTCAAGATCCTCGATCGAGGCGAGAAACAGCTTAGGAGCAAGATCATTCCGATGGTCAAAGTACAATGGTCAGGAAGAACTCCTGAGGAGTGTACCTGGGAGCGAGAGGATGAGCTTCTCCGACAGTATCCCGACTTTCGAGACAGGTATGTTTCTGATTTTGAGGACAAAATCCTTAAAAAGGTGGGGTGAATGTAAGAACCCGCACCGTTAATTAAGGTAATTAGTAGGCTAATTATGATAATTAGGAAATAATTCCATAATTGACCCTAATAATTATTAATGGGCTTAGATAATTATATTGAGTGAGTAAAAATGCTGAAAGTCGCTTTTCGGAAGAAAAGCGCAGATACCGGTTCTGCTACTCGGTATAAATGTGTACCGGAAAAGTATCCCGGAAAATTATAACGAATGCATGATAATTACTAGAATATTATGTAGGACTTGTAAAACAAGTTTCAAGTCAAAATGACGTAATCTGATGCCAGAACTGATACTGGCTATGGAAAAGCGCGTACCGGAAAGGTGCTCCGAAAAATAAAATAAAAATATGACAAATCTTAGAAAAATGCGTAGGTCTGGAATCCGAAGTTTGGGATCAAGATCTTTTACTTTGCGATTAAGGCTAATACTGCGCGGTTAGTGGCTTGTGCCTATAAATAGGCACATTAGCACATAACCCTAGGCAATTTTTATTCACCTACGTAGAGGGTTTTGGCTGCTGCTGCCACTCCCCTCCTCCTTCTTTTCTTCTTCTTCTTCTTCTTCTTCTTCTCTTCTTCTTCCTTCTTCTTTCCTTTGCCAAGTGATCACCTTTCATGCTTGTTTAGACATTTGTGAAGGTGAGAGTAAACCTTGGGGCTGCATTGTGGCCATCATTCTGAGTTGAGAGGTAGTTAGTGAGCATGAGTTTGAAGCTTTAGTAATGGCTACTTTGTGGTAGTCATTGTGAGCTTCAAAGTGCCTTCTTGTGGTGCAAGAACCCACCTTGAAGTGCCATTTTCGTGCTCCTACTTAGGCTGAGTGTGAGGAACCTTGGGAGAGCTCCAAGAGCACAACTTGCCTCTGTTTTGAACTTTGGTAAGTTACCTCACTATGATCATGGGTTTATAATGCTTAAAGTTGATGTCTTGACCATGTTTAATGAGTAAACAAGAGGGTATAAGGTATATGAACCTAAAATGAACTAAAGATGCATGCTTTAACGTTTACATGTATTAAAAGTTGGACCTTTGGGATGGATATTCACGAAATGCAGAAACTGCATTCTGTCGTGAGATATCCGGATATTTGTCGAACAGATATCCGGATATCAGTATCCGGATATGGTATCCAGATATTGATATCCGGATATGGGATCTGGGTATCCGGATATGACATATCCGGATATGTCCAGTGTGATATCCGGATATGGCATATCCGGATATACCCCTTCTGATATCCGGATATCCTGGGTTCTGCGTAGACAGTAGCTGTACTGTATGAACAGTAAGCTATTGGGTGTGTGTGGACCCTAGTTTAAGGAAGTTGAACTTCTGTAATAAATGGACTAAGTCAGAATCATATGATTAAGGGCTTATGGCTTTGTTGGAAGCCTTAAGACGTAAAACGTAAAGGAAAGGCGTAGTCTTTAAGTTGTATGCTTGTGATGCATTAATATTGACTTGTTAATGGTCCATATCAGATTGTGATACTGCTGTTTGTGGACTAGTGAGTGGTTGGACTCTTGGCTTGGATAGCTAGCTTGCAAGGTAAGCTTTCGTGTCCTCGGTTTAGCCGTTTTGATGTTCCACCATGTCCCATGGGGATGGGTTTATGCATGCTGGGTTACATGCTTTGATTATTTTGGAAATGCTGTTGAGCTGTTTATATGTAATGAGCATTATGATATGCATGTGGTGTCCACCTAGACGGCAATCCTGAGTATGTAGTACATACAAGATGGAGAAGCATGTGGGTGAGGTGCAGGTAGTATCCATGTACTCATGTAGGCATAGACGTATTCCTACATTTCTCTGGCCAGTAGATTTGAAAGCACACATGACATGATTAATTGCTGCATCGCATGATTTTAGAACTTATACTGTAATACTGTTTTTGAACTTATATTACACATGTAAGTGAGCTTGGGGTGGAGACTCCTTGAGGACCCCTTGTCTTACTGAGATTTCTTGTTAGAGATCTCACCCCACGTTTGGGGACGCTTATTTCAGGATCAGGTAATGTTGAGGGCTCGGGTGGCAGGAGGCCAGAGCTGAGTTGATTTGATGATATGCTGACTGCTGTTTTTATTTCCGACGGTTGTTTATGTTTTCTGTTGAGTTTATGTTATGACTGTTATTGGGCTTTGTTGCCTTATTTGGTGAGCATGGGGTTTGTCCATGCCACATGTTTGACTTTGGTCTTTTAGGTTAATGTTGTAATTAAAGTATCAGGATTTTGACCCAGGCTACTTGTGTAGACCTGTGGCTTTAGATACTCACTTATTATATTTATGTACGAGGTATTCAGTTAGTTGTCTTGCAATTTACATACAGGCAGTATTTTTATGAAAATGATTAAGTAATCAAGTTGGTTAAGTTAATGACGTCATAATTGAATTAAAGAAAAAGTTATTCCGCATTTTAATTAAGCGTGGCTTAATACGATAGTGTGTTAACAGACCGGGTTAACACGGGCTGTTACACCAGCTAACCGAACCTTCAGAGATTCAGGAACTTGTTACAGATCGAAATACAATTCAGTGCGAAATATCCATCCATTTGGATCTATGCCGCTGAAAATCGGTAATTCCATTCTGATGGATTTCATGAGAGAACGAGGATCATCCGACACAAAACGCTGGTGTGAAGTACCACCAGAATCCTGATTCCAAGTAACATGAACACCATGTGTATGAGTAGCGGAACCTACCACTGCCGCATGTATTTCCTGAAGCTGAGCATTGATCGTAATGAACTGATTTTGATGTTCATTAAAACGTTGCTCAACCCTAGCTTGCATGTCCTCCAAACTCTGATCGATGCGAGCTTGAAAAACGACAAGTTCATCAGCCAGATCTTGCACACGCATGATGAAATCGAAGTGATCGTGATGAGCTCAAAGAGATGAAAGCACCAATGGTAGGATAGCGGATCCTATTTTGATATCTCAAGGGAACCTACAGAGATCAAGAACAGAAAGAACAGAGAAGAAGAAGGTACTGAATATTTCTTTTCATTGAATGCCTTCTGGAAGATACAAGAATCCCTTTTATCAATAACAACCTAACCACTTTGTAACAGAATGGATACCGATCACTGACACGTATCCCTGACCCTCACACGTAAACTACTCACAATTACAACCACTCAACTAATGGGCCATTAAACCAAGTAAAACAAACAAATAATAATGGGCTGATTACATTATGTAATCGTTAGCCCAATAAGGAAGTCCAACCTTCCTCTTCTGTTTCCCATTCATAACAGATATTCAAGGGTAAACAACTTCTCCTTTGAATTTTTTGGTGCAGCAATTCACATTACAAAACATTGGAATGTGTGATAGGTTTTTTGTTTTGTTTTTTCCTAATCAATCAATGGGTCCCATCAAAACACTCTCTCAGCTGCAAAAAATAACTTCTCCCATCAAAGGAGAAGTTGTTTACCCGATATTTAATCATAAGAATACAAATAACAACAATGTTATATTACACTTATGTCCGCAAGGTCCTTTTTCACCATTTGCACATGTTTGAATAGGCTATTTTTTTTTCTTGAACCAAAAAAAAATCCTTGTCACTGCAAATTACTATTTGGATGTCTACTTTAGAAAAAGGAGAACTCACAAAAAAACAATAATAATCAAAAATCTACTTCTGTTTCAAAGTTAAAAAATTTAGCTTCTATATATAAAAAAAAAGTCAAAAGCCAAATATTTTTTAAGTTACCTAACTCAACCAATTTCATCTCCCCTACTGTCACCGCTGCTATCATCAATACTTCCATCATTGTCGCCACCACCACTATGTTGGGCTTCCTTCTTCAATGCTAAGACCAAGCCCATTGAAGAGTTTCCTAAAAATTTTAACCCTAGATTCCAGCTCCTCTATATATTCATTAGTTTTGGTAGAGGCTGGGTTAGAACAAGAGAATATTATTTGAGAGATTTGTGAGAAAAGCTTTGAGCTTTGTATTTGAGAGATCTCTAAAGAGAGTTTGAGTGAAACATCTCTAGGGTAGTTTAATTATCACCATTGTTGGAGAGGTTGAGTTAACCATCACATTGGTGAATTTTGATTCTTTTTGTATCCATTATTTTCATAGTGGACGTTTGAAAGTTTTCCCGTGGATTTTAGATAGATCTCTAGAGAGAGTTTGAGAGATCGCGTGGATTTTTACTTCTTTATTGAAGAAAGTTTTCCCACGTTAAAATCTGCTTGTTTTCTCTCTCTCTCCCATTTATATTTTCGTTTTTCCGCTGCGCTGCCTGACCTGATGAAATTCAGGCCGAGGTAAGATTGTAGAGATTCGAAATCCAAAATTTTGTTGATTGACTTCCGCAAAAAAAGATGCTTAGCCGAGTTGAGGGAACCTCCTTTATTGCCGCCTCCACCATCGTTGCTATCACCTCACCACCACATATACCACCATTTTTGTCGTCACCACTGCCTCAGTCATCGCCAAATTTGCTCCAATAATTTCTTTTTACGTGTCGTTTTTAGTAATTTTATACATGAAAAATAATTTTTAAAATAAAAAATATTTATTTAATTAAAAGTGTTTTTCATGTATAATATTCAAATGCAAAATAATTTCAACTTTTGTAAATAATATTTCTAAAATAAATAAGATATAAAAACTCATTTTTTTCAAAATCTCTGAACCATACTCTTGCATGCATATCTCCCAGCACCTTTAGCGCTCTGTAGGTGATCACACCATCACCCTTTATCGTAATTACATGTAGTGGAAACCATCACTTAATATCTTTGACCGATTACAAATTAAAAAGAACTAATCCTCCCTATATTAGTTGCTCTTACGATTCAATATATTAATTTATTAGGCCTCTTTACAAGATTAATATATGAATATTTAGGGAAAAGTTAAAAATTCCCATATGATTTTGTTTTGAATCACTTGTCCCTTATTTGTTTTTTGTTTTTTTAAATCACGTATCCTTTTACAGTCTTTTATCTAAATTCATCCTCCACACCGTTAAAAACTTAATTAATTTTTTTTTATCCGTAAAAAAAAGAAATAAACTGGGAATAGAAAAATAGAAGAAAAAATAAAACCAAATATACTAAAAATTTATATACACATATTTGGATGAAAAAAAGCAAAAAAATGCATAGGAGATTAAATGATTCAAAAACATATCAGAGTCTTTGAACTTTTAATTAACACATTTTTTAAATTTCTTGATAAGAGTTTTATTTCAATAATATTATGTTAAATTAATTTTTGATTTAAAATTTTTTATATGTGAAGTAAAAATATTATTTAGTATTATAATTAGAGTATACTCTAATTATTAGTATTATTAGTATTATTCATAATAGAATTATGCAAAAACAAATAAATAAAAGTGACAATAAAGACCTATATAATATATATATATATATATATATATATATATAGATAAAATATTTTTGCAAAAATATAATAAAAAAACATAGAAGGAAAAATAATATTATTATACACAAACCGATCTTTTTCTCTGTCGGGATACTAAGTTAATGAGTCACTGTCTTAATCTTTTAAATTGAATTTATATTAAAATATAATAATTATAAAAAGGGACTAATATTTCTTATGCTTTAGGCTTGTAGGACACACGTAAAAATGTATGAGAATGGAATCCATGTGAAAAGAAGAGAAAAAAAAAAATGAGTCACACAATTAATTTTATTTTTTATAATACGAAATATATTAATCTCATATAATATAATACATGTTTTTTTTAGTACATATATTAGGTGTCTTTTTTTTAGTACATATAGTAGGTGTCATTTTTATTTTTATTTTTGTATTTATAATAGGAGGTTTGTATTTATCATTTAATATATGATCATAAAAAATTTTCTACACACATAATATTTTGTAGGACCAACATGTTTTGAAGAAAAAAAATTACGGCACATAAAATGAATCTCTATAACATAACACAATCATTTATCCTACAACATAAACATAACTGTTATAAAATCCAATAGACGTCTTTTAACATTGAAGTCTTTTATAGCATAATTGTAAGTGTTGTTGGCGTTGCCAATCTCCAACTAATTAATTTCAAAAACCAATTTATTTAAAAAGATTATATCAACGGACGAGACCATTTTCTATGCAACGGTCGCACATGCGACCTTCATTCACACAATTACATCTAGATTAAAATTTTGTTTTTTTATTCTCCGTGTAACATATCTCTATTGGGAAATAAATTTTCTGGTCCTTCTCTCTCTCTCCTCCCCTCTCTCTCTCTCTCTCTCTGGATGCAATGGTATGGGAGCATGGAATATTTGCTCCCTCTATTCTCTCCCTGGCGTTGATTGTTTTGGGTCAAGTTGGATCCTGAAGTTAATTGCGGAAGCGAAACAATAAAATGAAAGATGAGAGAGATGGAGAAGAACACACACAATTTGTTTAACATGGGAAAACTTCTACAATGTGAAGAAGTAAAAAACCCGCGGGACACTAGTCCATAATCAAACTTCCACTAGATGAATAATGGGTTACAATAATCAAACATCCCTAGTGTTTCACTAGAGGTACAATCAAATATCATTAGTCTTTCACTAGAGGTACAATCAAACATTCCTAGTCTTTCACTAGAGTACAATCAAACTTCCCTAGTCTTTCACTAGAGTTACAATCAAACATCACCTATAATGGTGGTATTCAAACATCCTAGAGAGGTCTCACTCAAGCTTCTCCCTAGAGGTATTCAGTCTGGTTCTTTCTCTCATGGAGGATTTCTTCACCTCACTTTGTTGATCTCATCTCTTCCTCTATTTATAGATGACTAGGAGGGTATATTCAATGCTCTAGATTCTTCTTCATTTAATGTGGAGGATTTCAATACAACTCTTCGTTCCCCCATGAAGTCCTTTCATTTTCCCATAAAGTCCTTTTATTTTCCCATGAAGCCTTTTCATTCTTCCATGCATTTGAAACTTGTAGCTAATTAAGGAGAAATAATCCAACAATTCTCCCCCATTTCGACTTAATTAGAGGGAATCTTCATATCGGCTCTTTGCAGCGAGTGTAATTAGTACTCGCTCCTCCTCAAGCAGAAGGCTCTTTTCATTCTCCCCCTCAATCATTCACACTTAGATTCCTCAACATCTCCCTCTCAAGTGTGAGTCCAAGGCCCACATTTTTTCCCTTTCAAGGATAAGCTTCTTCAAGTATTCATGGGGTTCATCAATGCCTGGCTTCTTATATCAAGACATAATCGGATCACCACAGGCCAATCCACCTTTAGCTCTTATACCAATGTTGGGTCAAGTCGAACCCTCAAGTTAATTGCGGAAGCGAATCAGTAAAATGAAAGAGGAGAAAGATGGAGAAGAACACATAAACATGGGAAAACTTCTTCAATGAGAAGAAGTAAAAAACCCACGGGACACTAGTCCAGAATCAAACTTCCACTATATGAATAATGGGTTACAACAATCAAACATCCATAGTTTTTCACAAGAGGTACAATCAAACATCCCTAGTCTTTCACTAGAGGTACAATCAAACATCAATAGTCTTTCACTAGAGGTACAATCAAACATCACCTATAATGGTGGTATTCAAACATCCCTAGAGAGGTCTCACTCAAACTTCTCCCTAGAGGTATTCAGTTGGGTTCTTTCCCTCATGGAGGATTTCTTCACCTCCGTTATGGAGGATTTCTTCACCTCACTTTGTTGATCTTATCTTTTCCTCTATTTATAGATGACTAGGAGGGTATATTCAATGCTCTAGATTCTTCTTCATTTAATGTAGAGGATTTCATTACAACTATTCGTTCCCCCATGAAGTCCTTTCATTTTCCCATAAAGTCCTTTCATTTTCCCATAAAATCTTTTCATTTTCCCATGAAGCCTTTTCATTCTTCCATGCATTGGGACTTGTATCTAATTAAGGAGAAATAATCCAGCAAATTGGCTGTCGCATCGAGTCAATGGTGTAATGGAAGTATCTTAAATTTTTTCTAATTGGACGTAAGTTACACCCGATTCTTGGATGAACCCACAAGCAGAGACCCAATTGCGGGCAAATGCCCGCAATTAGGGACATAAATTTTTTGATTTCAGTTTTTTCTTTTTCTTTTTCTTGGTCGCAGGTCCTTATTTGTCTCTTGGTTCAATATTTATATTAGGAGTAAATACCTTTTTACGTCCCTAACAAAAAATACGGTACCCATTTTAGTCTCTTACAAAAAATTAGTCTCGAGGTCCCTGAAAAATTTTAAGTGGATCAATTTAGTTAAAATCGTGGTTACTCACAAATTCAAAAAAGACCTACATTAGTCCCTCAAAAAGACCAAAATGGGTCCACTTTGAATTTCATATGGTCCAGGTGACTATTTTTTTATTTTTTATAATGGACTAAAGTGGGGACCGAATTTTTTTGTTAGGGATCAAAAAAGATATTTATTCTTATATTAGTTAGTTACGTACGGAGATGATTAAAATAACGTAGCAACGCAACTTGATTAGAGAGAAAATTTATTCTTCCTCCCCTATCACGTACCTATTCCCATCCCCTCTTCACCTTTGTTTCCTTTTTCATTTTTATAAAAAGAGAGGATTGATTGCAGGTCTGACATTCTCAAATAAGTTAATATCTAGAGAGGAGGCATTCACTGTGATTTTGTTTTTCTTCTGTACATGTAGTGTTGACTTTTTTGTTCACCACTATAAAATAGAATGGTGATGTATGGATGTACTGAAGTATATTCTCATATTTGTTTTTGAGGATTGGTAAGATTTCGGAGGAGAATAATTGGTTAAACTATTATCTGCAGCTTGTTATGGAAGCAACTAGATTATGAACGAGTGCAAGCGTTGATTTAAACTTTCTTAAGAAAAAAATATTTATGGGCAGCAATGTGCAGACATAAAAATATTTTTCTAGTTCCGCCATCGGATGAAGCGATGTTCAACCTATCGAATTCGTGTTTGATAACAATGGGATAAAGAAATTTAAAGAAGTGACTATTTTTACCAAGAAAAAAAAAAGAAAAAAAAGTGACACTCTGATATAGATGTTAAAATCACTTTAACACGACATCACTTGAATTTAACATGATATAAATGCATGCGATATGAGTATGATACGAATTTATTCATATTAAAATTTTTGACACGATTATAATCTGTAAATTTTACGAGTTGATATGATATATATGACATGAATAATACATAAATTATGAGTCAAAATAATGGAGAAAAAATTGTAAAATGGGTCAAATTTACAAAAAAGTTTAAAAAATAAATGAGTCGAATTTGTGTTCACACTATCGAGATTTACGTATCATGTTTGGGTTTTATATTTTTTATTTAACATGAGAATTCAAACTTTCCTACGCTCCCTTTGATTTTTGTACTGACATATGTCCTACATCTAATTTTTCTAACACATGAATCACACATACTTTTTATCTCTACAATATAAGATTTCAATTCTTATTTAACATAAGAAATATAAAACCCATCATGTTTTCCAATATGATCACAAAAACACAAATTTTAATATAAATTAATCCCAATACGAAGTTTCATATAATATTCTTATCGTCTCAGTATATCAAGAATTGACATCCCTTTCTCTCTTGTAGCGAACACCAATTGTATATATCTCACTATCCTATTTGTCCTTTCCTTTGATAGCAACCGACCCGTCCCATTTTTGGCATCTTACCGTCTTGTACAGTTTTTTTTTTTTTTTTGGTAGTCTGCATGAACCGTTGCTTTAATATTGTGATTTCTCTACAATCAAATTGAATAACATGTCAAAATATAACATAATCTTATCAAATTGGATAACATGTCACAATATAACGTCGTGATCTTGTCATATGCAATTTTTGTATGCATATCATTTTTAAATAGTTATAATTTTTAATTGGACGATACTTATTTAATGTGTATATAAATAGACATAAATTTTTGGCAAAAAAAAATATTATCTAGTCCCACAATCAGACGGTCAGGGAGATTCGGTGCTTGACGAACCATCATCTCTCGTGTACCGCCACCGTACCAGAGCCAAACACTGTCATCCTTATCTTCATCGAAAAAGGTTTATTATAATAATGAAGGAAACATCGAACACGAAGAGGAAACCTTATCCACAACAATTTATAATTGTGAAATTGCCGCCTTTGTGCTTGTCCGGTACCTCTCGTCTTTTTCTTTTGCGATTTTTTCATTAAAGGCAAATTTCAGAAAATGAATAACGCATGGTGTACCTTAAATCTAACACGTGTCCTATTAGTTGCACTATGGCCATTGGCCACAAACATAAATTTCATTGTGTTTATGAATACAGATATTTTTAATGTCAATGAAAATTAGCTTATGAGATCGAATTGCATTCATATATAAACAGCTCGTATTTGCTTTTCGGCGACGTACATTTGTTGATAAATTTTCCTGTAAGTATAATTTGTTAGGTCCGAGGTAGACCGTATTGCTATACCGGATGGTATGCGCTCAGAGATGATGTATATGCCCAATTTACTAGGCTATATCCGAGGTCCCAATCACTGCGCACCAGCAATAGGCTTTATAACCAGGGGGTGTTGTGTGTGCACAATGAGTGGAATAAGCTAGGCGATTCAGAGGTGTGTACCTGAGATGTCTGAGTTCTTATTTATAGAGGTACCTGGCTCGGCTGCTGAGCTCCATTGTTGAGATTTCGTCCGACTTGGTCGGCCTCAACGGGCATGTTTGGGTCAGTTGAGATTTTGCCATATCTCCATCCGAGATATTCTCGGAAGACGGTTGAGCGAGCTCCATCCGCAACAGTTGCCCCCCAGCTCGGTATTCCGAAAGTCGGAATGCCGAGATTCTCTGGTTTAATTAGCCGTTCTTCACTTTGCCATTTATTCCACGTGTAAACTATGTCGGAGGTCGTAACTCTTCGAATCTCGTTATGATTTTCGATCAGATTTGTGAGGTCAGTGGATTTTAAATGTCGGAACCCTTGATATGACCTTTCAGCTTTCTGACCTTTCGTCTTATTACCACTTTCTGTCCTTTCGTCTTACTCCTGCAGT